>CALPBR020000006.1:0-100073 GCA_943138885.2 Tholera decimalis
CCAAGTCTCTTAGATTCCGAGATCCGCCTAAAGGGGGGGAGAAGGGGGGCGGGGGGGGGACTCTGAAAAATGGTTTTTACTTTACCGAGCCTCCTCTATACGAATCCGTAAAAACAAAAAATACGGGTCTCGTAGTTTCCGAGATACGATAGGGAGGGGGGAGAAGGGGGGTGAAAAGGGGAGGTTGCGCACTTTTCCCGTAGGTTTGAGAGTTACTTGTTTACGAATCTGTCAAAATATACCCGCCTCCCCATCCACCATCTGGGAGAACAATTATGTCAATGAGTGAGTCAGTCAGTCAGTGAGTGGTAATTTAGCTTTATATAGTATAATAACTAGTATTTGCGTGTTGCGCGAGGTGCAAGCACCTCGCGTGCTTGTGAGCACCTCGCGTGCTTGTGAAAAAAGAAATTGGTATTTGCGTGTTGCGCGAGGTGCAAGCACCTCGCGAGCTTGTGAAAAAAAAAAAAAAAAAAAAGAGAGGGGGGGTGATGGGGGGGGGGGGTTGCACAAGTATTTCGACTAAAGCATTACCCCTCTAAATGAATCTGAAAAAAAAAATGTTCCAAGTCTCTTAGATTCCGAGATCCGCCTAAAGGGGGGGAGAAGGGGGGCGGGGGGGGGACTCTGAAAAATGGTTTTTACTTTACCGAGCCTCCTCTATACGAATCCGTAAAAAACAAAAAATACGGGTCTCGTAGTTTCCGAGATACGATAGGGAGGGGGGAGAAGGGGGGTGAAAAGGGGAGGTTGCGCACTTTTCCCGTAGGTTTGAGAGTTACTTGTTTACGAATCTTTCAAAATATACCCGCCTCCCCATCCACCATCTGGGAGAACAATTATGTCAATGAGTGAGTCAGTCAGTCAGTCAGTCAGTCAGTGGTAATTTAGCTTTATATAGTATAATAACTAGTATTTGCTTGTTGCGCGAGGTGCAAGCACCTCGCGTGCTTGTGAAAAAAACTAAAGCATTGCCCCTCTTAATCAAGTATTTGCGTGTTGCTTGTGAAAAAAAAAAGTATTTGCGTGTTGCGCGAGGTGCAAGCACCTCGCGTGCTTGTGAAAAAAAAAAAAAATGGGGGGGGGTGATAGGGGGGGGGGGGGGGTAGCAGAAGTATTTCGACTAAAGCATTGCCCTTCTAAATGAATCTGAAAAAGAAAATTTTCCAAGTCTCTTAATTTCCGAGATCCGCCTAAAGCGGGGGAGAAGGGGGGCGGGGGGGGACTTTGAAACATGGTTTTTACTTTACCGAGCCTCCTCTACACGAATCCGTAAAAAAAAAAATACGGCTCTCTTAGTTTCCGAGATACGATAGGGGGGGGGGGAGAAGGGGGGGGGGAAAGGGGGAGGTTTGGCACTTTTCCTGTAGGTTTGAGAGTTACTTGGTTACGAATCTGTCAAAATATACCCACCTCCCCATCCACCATCTGGGAGAACAATTATGTCAATGAGTCAGTCAGTCAGTCAGTGAGTGAGTGAGTGAGTGGTAATTTAGCTTTATATAATACAACTAGTATTTGCGTGTTGCGCGAGGTGCAAGCACCTCGCGTGCTTGTGAAAAAAAAAAAAAGGGGGAGGGGTGATGGGGGGGTTTAGTATTTGCGTGTTGCGCGAGGTGCAAGCACCTTGCGTGCTTGTGAAGAAAACTAAAGCATTGCCCCTCTAAATCAAGTATTTGCGTGTTGCTTGTGAAAAAAAAAAGTATTTGCGTGTTGCGCGAGGTGCAAGCACCTCGCGTGCTTGAGAAAAAAAAAAAAAAAGTGGGGGCGGAGTGATGGGGGAGACGGGGGGGTTTAGTATTTGCGTGTTGCGCGAGGTGCAAGCACCTCGCGAGCTTGTGAAAAAAAAAAAAAAAAAAAAGAGGGGGGGGGTGATGGGGGGGGGGTTGCACAAGTATTTCGACTAAAGCATTGCCCCTCTAAATGAATCTGAAAAAAAAATGTTCCAAGTCTCTTAGATTCCGAGATCCGCCTAAAGGGGGGGAGAAGGGGGGCGAGGGGGGGACTTTGAAAAATGGTTTTTACTTTACCGAGCCTCTTCTATACGAATCCGTAAAAAAAAAAAATACGGGTCTCGTAGTTTCCGAGATACGATAGGGAGGGGGGAGAAGGGGGGTGAAAAGGGGAGGTTTGGCACTTTTCCCGTAGGTTTGAGAGTCACTTGTTTACGAATCTGTCAAAATATACCCACCTCCCCATCCACCATCTGGGAGAACAATTATGTCAATGAGTGAGTGAGTGAGTCAGTCAGTCAGTCAGTGGTAATCTAGCTTTATATAGTATAACTAGTATTTGCGTGTTGCGCGAGGTGCAAGCACCTCGCGTGCTTGTGAAAAAAACTAAAGTATTGCCCCTCTAAATCAAGTATTTGCGTGTTGCGCGAGGTGCAAGCACCTCGCGTGCTTGTGAAAAAAAAAGTGGGGGGGAGATTGGGGGGTTTAGTATTTGCGTGTTGCGCGAGGTGCAAGCACCTTGCGTGCTTGTGAAGAAAACTAAAGCATTGCCCCTCTAAATCAAGTATTTGCGTGATGCGCGAGGTGCAAGCACCTCGCGTGCTTGTGAAAAAAAAAAATTGGGGGGGAGGGGTGATGGGGGGAGATGGGGGGGGTTAAGTATTTGCGTGTTGCGCGAGGTGCAAGCACCTCGCGTGCTTGTGAAAAAAGAAAATGGTATTTGCGTGTTGCGCGAGGTGCAAGCACCTCGCGTGCTTGTGAAAAAAAAAAAATGGGGGGGTGTGATGGGGAGGTTTAGTATTTGCGTGTTGCGCGAGGTGCAAGCACCTCGCGTGCTTGTGAAAAAAAAAAAAAGAGGGGGGGGGGTGATGGGGGGGGGTTGCACAAGTATTTCGACTAAAGCATTGCCCCTCTAAATGAATCTGAAAAAAAAATGTTCCAAGTCTCTTAATTTCCGAGATCCGCTTAAAGGGGGTGAAAAGGGGGGCGGGGGGGGGCGACTGAAAAATGGTTTTTACTTTACCGAGCCTCCTCTATACGAATCCGTAAAAAAAAAAATACGGGTCTCGTAGTTTCCGAGATACGATAGGGAGGGGGGAGAAGGGGGGTGAAAAGGGGGGGTTTGGCACTTTTCCCGTAGGTTTGAGAGTTACTTGTTTACGAATCTGTCAAAATATACCCCCTTCCCATCCACCATCTGGGAGAACAATTATGTCAATGAGTCAGTCAGTCAGTCAGTGAGTGAGTGAGTGAGTGGTAATTTAGCTTTATATAATACAACTAGTATTTGCGTGTTGCGCGAGGTGCAAGCACCTCGCGTGCTTGTGAAAAAAACTAAAGCATTGCCCCTCTAAATCAAGTATTTGCGTGTTGCGCGAGGTGCAAGCACCTCGCGTGCTTGTGAAAAAAACTAAAGCATTGCCCCTCTAAATCAAGTCTTTGCGTGTTGCGCGAGGTGCAAGCACCTCGCGTGCTTGTGAAAAAAAAAAAGAAAAAAAGGGGGGGGGGGGTGATGGGGGGGGGGGTTGCAGAAGCATTTCGACTAAAGCATTGCCCCTCTAAAAGAATTTGAAAAAAAAAAATTTCCAAGTCTGTTAATTTCCGAGATCCGCCTAAAGGGGGGGAGAAGGGGGGCGGGGGGGGGACTTTGGAAAATGGTTTTTACTTTACCGGGCCTCCTCTATACGAATCCGTAAAAAGAAAAAAATACGGGTCTCGTAGTTTCCGAGATACGATAGGGAGGGGGGAGAAGGGGGGTGAAAAGGGGGGGTTTGGCACTTTTCCCGTAGGTTTGAGAGTTACTTGTTTACGAATCTGTCAAAATATACCCACCTTCCCATCCACCATCTGGGAGAACAATTATGTCAATGAGTCAGTCAGTCAGTCAGTGAGTGAGTGAGTGAGTGGTAATTTAGCTTTATATAATACAACTAGTATTTGCGTGTTGCGCGAGGTGCAAGCACCTCGCGTGCTTGTGAAGAAAACTAAAGCATTGCCCCTCTAAATCAAGTATTTGCGTGTTGCACGAGGTGCAAGCACCTCGCGTGCTTGTGAAGAAAACTAAAGCATTGCCCCTCTAAATCAAGTATTTGCGTGTTGCGCAAGGTGCAAGCACCTCGCGTGCTTGTGAAAAAAAAAAAAAGGGGTGGGTGATGGGGGGGTTTAGTATTTGCGTGTTGCGCGAGGTGCAAGCACCTCGCGTGCTTGTGAAAAAAACTAAAGCATTGCCCCTCTAAATCAAATATTTGCGTGTTGAGCGAGGTGCAAGCACCTCGCGTGCTTGTGAGAAAAAAAAAACAAACAGAAAATGGGGGGGGGTGATAGGGGGGGGGTTGCAGAAGTATTTCGACTAAAGCATTGCCCCTCTAAATGAATCTGAAAAAAAAAATGTTCCAAGTCTCTTAGATTCCGAGATCCGCCTAAAGGGGGGAGAAGGGGGGCGGGGGGGGGGGGACTTTGAAAAATGGTTTTTACTTTACCGAGCGTCCTCTATACGAATCCGTAAAAAGAAAAAAATACCGGTCTCGTAGTTTCCGAGATACGATAGGGGGGGGGGGAGAAGGGGGGGGAAAAGGGGAGGTTTGGCACTTTTCCCGTAGGTTTGAGAGTTACTTGTTTACGAATCTGTCAAAATATACCCACCTCCCCATCCACCATCTGGGAGAACAATTATGTCAGTGAGTGAGTGGTAATCTAGCTTTATATAGTATAACTAGTATTTGCGTGTCGCGCGAGGTGCAAGCACCTCGCGTGCTTGTGAAAAAAAAAAAAAAAAAAGAGGGGGGGGGGGTGATGGGGGGGGGGGGTTGCACAAGTATTTCGACTAAAGCATTGCCCCTCTAAATGAATCTGAAAAAAAAATGTTCCAAGTCTCTTAGATTCCGAGATCCGTCTAAAGGGGGGGAGAAGGGGGGCGGGGGGGGGGACTTTGAAAAATGGTTTTTACTTAACCGACCTCCTCTATACGAATCCGTAAAAAACAAAAAATACGGGTCTCGTAGTTTCCGAGATACGATAGAGGGGGGGGAGAAGGGGGGGGAAAAGGGGAGGTTTGGCACTTTTCCCGTAGGTTTGAGAGTTACTTGTTTACGAATCTGTCAAAATATACCCACCTCCCCATCCACCATCTGGGAGAACAATTATGTCAATGAGTGAGTCAGTGAGTGGTAATCTAGCTTTATATAATATAACTAGTATTTGCGTGTTGCGCGAGGTGCAAGCACCTCGCGTGCTTGTGAAAAAAAAAAAAAAAGGCGGGGGTTGATGGAGGGGTTTAGTATTTGCGTGTTGCGCGAGGTGCAAGCACCTCGCGAGCTTGTGAAAGAAAATAAAAAAAAAAAGAGGGGGGGGTGGGTGATGGGGGGGGGGTTGCACAAGTATTTCGACTTAAGCATTGCCCCTCTAAATGAATCTGAAAAAAAAAATGTTCCAAGTCTCTTAGATTCCGAGATCCGCCTAAAGGGGGGGAGAAGGGGGGCGGGGAGGGGGGACTTTGAAAAATGGTTTTTACTTTACCGAGCCTCCTCTATACGAATCCGTAAAAAGAAAAAATACGGGTCTCGTAGTTTCCGAGATACGATAGGGGGAGGGGAGAAGGGGGGGGAAAAGGGGGGGTTTGGCACTTTTCCCGTAGGTTTGAGAGTTACTTGTTTACGAATCTGTCAAAATATACCCACCTCCCCATCCACCATCTGGGAGAACAATTCTGTCAGTGAGTCAGTGAGTGGTAATTTAGCTTTATATAGTATAATAACTAGCATTTGCGTGTTGCGCGAGGTGCAAGCACCTCGCGTGCTTGTGAAAAAAAAAAAAAAGGGGGGGTAATGGGGGTGGTTGCAGAAGTATTTTGACTAAAACATTGCCCCTCTAAATGAATCTGAAAAAAAATATGTTCCAAGTCTCTTAATTTCCGAGATCCGGCTAAAGGGGGTGAGAAGGGGGGTGGGGGGCCGACTTTGATAAATGTTTTTTACTTAACCGAGCCTCCTCTATACGAATCCGTAAAAAAATAAAATACGGGCCTCGTAGTTTCCGAGATACGATAGGGAGGGGGGAGAAGGGGGGGGAAAAGGGGAGGTTTGGCACTTTTCCCGTAGGTTTGAGAGTTACTTGTTTACGAATCTGTCAAAATATACCCACCTCCCCATCCACCATCTGGGAGAACAATTATGTCAATGAGTGAGTCAGTGAGTGGTAATCTAGCTTTATATAGTATAACTAGTATTTGCGTGTTGCGCGAGGTGCAAGCACCTCGCGTGCTTGTGAAAAAAAAAAAAGTGGGGGGGTGATGGGGTTTAGTATTTGCGTGTTGCGCGAGGTGCAAGCACCTCGCGTGCTTGAGAAAAAAGAAAAAAAAAAAGTGGGGGGGGGGGTAATTGGGGGGGGGGGGTTGCAGAAGTATTTTGACTAAAGCATTGCCCCTCTAAATGAATCTGAAAAAAAAAATGTTCCAAGTCTCTTAGATTCCGAGAACCGCCTAAAGGGGGGGAGAAGGGGGGCGGGGGGGGGGGGGACTTTGAAAAATGGTTTTTACTTTACCGAGCCTCCTCTATACGAATCCGTAAAAAGAAAAAAATACGGGTCTCGTAGTTTCCGAGATACGATAGGGAGGGGGGAGAAGGGGGGGGAAAAGGGGAGGTTTGGCACTTTTCCCGTAGGTTTGAGAGTTACTTGTTTACGAATCTGTCAAAATATACCCACCTCCCCATCCACCATCTGGGAGAACAATTATGTCAATGAGTGAGTCAGTGAGTGGTAATCTAGCTTTATATAGTATAACTAGTATTTGCGTGTTGCGCGAGGTGCAAGCACCTCGCGTGCTTGTGAAAAAAAAAAAAGTGGGGGGGTGATGGGGTTTAGTATTTGCGTGTTGCGCGAGGTGCAAGCACCTCGCGTGCTTGTGAAAAAAGAAAATGGTATTTGCGTGTTGCGCGAGGTGCAAGCACCTCGCGTGCTTGTGAAAAAAAAAAAATGGGGGGGTGTGATGGGGAGGTTTAGTATTTGCGTGTTGCGCGAGGTGCAAGCACCTCGCGTGCTTGTGAAAAAAAAAAAAGAGGGGGGGGGGTGATGGGGGGGGGGTTGCACAAGTATTTCGACTAAAGCATTGCCCCTCTAAATGAATCTGAAAAAAAAAATGTTCCAAGTCTCTTAGATTCCGAGATCCGCCTAAAGGGGGGGAGAAGGGGGGCGGGGGGGGGGACTCTGAAAAATGGTTTTTACTTTACCGAGCCTCCTCTATACGAATCCGTAAAAAACAAAAAATACGGGTCTCGTAGTTTCCGAGATACGATAGGGAGGGGGGAGAAGGGGGGTGAAAAGGGGAGGTTGCGCACTTTTCCCGTAGGTTTGAGAGTTACTTGTTTACGTATCTGTCAAAATATACCCGCCTCCCCATCCACCATCTGGGAGAACAATTATGTCAATGAGTGAGTCAGTCAGTCAGTGAGTGGTAATTTAGCTTTATATAGTATAATAACTAGTATTTGCGTGTTGCGCGAGGTGCAAGCACCTCGCGTGCTTGTGAAAAAAGAAATTGGTATTTGCGTGTTGCGCGAGGTGCAAGCACCTCGCGAGCTTGTGAAAAAAAAAAAAAAAAAAAAGAGAGGGGGGGTGATGGGGGGGGGGGGGTTGCACAAGTATTTCGACTAAAGCATTACCCCTCTAAATGAATCTGAAAAAAAAAATGTTCCAAGTCTCTTAGATTCCGAGATCCGCCTAAAGGGGGGGAGAAGGGGGGCGGGGGGGGACTCTGAAAAATGGTTTTTACTTTACCGAGCCTCCTCTATACGAATCCGTAAAAAACAAAAAATACGGGTCTCGTAGTTTCCGAGATACGATAGGGAGGGGGGAGAAGGGGGGTGAAAAGGGGAGGTTGCGCACTTTTCCCGTAGGTTTGAGAGTTACTTGTTTACGAATCTTTCAAAATATACCCGCCTCCCCATCCACCATCTGGGAGAACAATTATGTCAATGAGTGAGTCAGTCAGTCAGTCAGTCAGTCAGTGGTAATTTAGCTTTATATAGTATAATAACTAGTATTTGCTTGTTGCGCGAGGTGCAAGCACCTCGCGTGCTTGTGAAAAAAACTAAAGCATTGCCCCTCTTAATCAAGTATTTGCGTGTTGCTTGTGAAAAAAAAAAGTATTTGCGTGTTGCGCGAGGTGCAAGCACCTCGCGTGCTTGTGAAAAAAAAAAAAAAATGGGGGGGGGTGATAGGGGGGGGGGGGGGGGTAGCAGAAGTATTTCGACTAAAGCATTGCCCTTCTAAATGAATCTGAAAAAGAAAATTTTCCAAGTCTCTTAATTTCCGAGATCCGCCTAAAGCGGGGGAGAAGGGGGGCGGGGGGGGACTTTGAAACATGGTTTTTACTTTACCGAGCCTCCTCTACACGAATCCGTAAAAAAAAAAATACGGCTCTCTTAGTTTCCGAGATACGATAGGGGGGGGGGGAGAAGGGGGGGGGGAAAGGGGGAGGTTTGGCACTTTTCCTGTAGGTTTGAGAGTTACTTGGTTACGAATCTGTCAAAATATACCCACCTCCCCATCCACCATCTGGGAGAACAATTATGTCAATGAGTCAGTCAGTCAGTCAGTGAGTGAGTGAGTGAGTGGTAATTTAGCTTTATATAATACAACTAGTATTTGCGTGTTGCGCGAGGTGCAAGCACCTCGCGTGCTTGTGAAAAAAAAAAAAAGGGGGAGGGGTGATGGGGGGGTTTAGTATTTGCGTGTTGCGCGAGGTGCAAGCACCTTGCGTGCTTGTGAAGAAAACTAAAGCATTGCCCCTCTAAATCAAGTATTTGCGTGTTGCTTGTGAAAAAAAAAAGTATTTGCGTGTTGCGCGAGGTGCAAGCACCTCGCGTGCTTGAGAAAAAAAAAAAAAAAGTGGGGGCGGAGTGATGGGGGAGACGGGGGGGTTTAGTATTTGCGTGTTGCGCGAGGTGCAAGCACCTCGCGAGCTTGTGAAAAAAAAAAAAAAAAAAAAGAGGGGGGGGGTGATGGGGGGGGGGTTGCACAAGTATTTCGACTAAAGCATTGCCCCTCTAAATGAATCTGAAAAAAAAATGTTCCAAGTCTCTTAGATTCCGAGATCCGCCTAAAGGGGGGGAGAAGGGGGGCGAGGGGGGGACTTTGAAAAATGGTTTTTACTTTACCGAGCCTCTTCTATACGAATCCGTAAAAAAAAAAAATACGGGTCTCGTAGTTTCCGAGATACGATAGGGAGGGGGGAGAAGGGGGGTGAAAAGGGGAGGTTTGGCACTTTTCCCGTAGGTTTGAGAGTCACTTGTTTACGAATCTGTCAAAATATACCCACCTCCCCATCCACCATCTGGGAGAACAATTATGTCAATGAGTGAGTGAGTGAGTCAGTCAGTCAGTCAGTGGTAATCTAGCTTTATATAGTATAACTAGTATTTGCGTGTTGCGCGAGGTGCAAGCACCTCGCGTGCTTGTGAAAAAAACTAAAGTATTGCCCCTCTAAATCAAGTATTTGCGTGTTGCGCGAGGTGCAAGCACCTCGCGTGCTTGTGAAAAAAAAAGTGGGGGGGAGATTGGGGGGTTTAGTATTTGCGTGTTGCGCGAGGTGCAAGCACCTTGCGTGCTTGTGAAGAAAACTAAAGCATTGCCCCTCTAAATCAAGTATTTGCGTGATGCGCGAGGTGCAAGCACCTCGCGTGCTTGTGAAAAAAAAAAATTGGGGGGGAGGGGTGATGGGGGGAGATGGGGGGGGTTAAGTATTTGCGTGTTGCGCGAGGTGCAAGCACCTCGCGTGCTTGTGAAAAAAGAAAATGGTATTTGCGTGTTGCGCGAGGTGCAAGCACCTCGCGTGCTTGTGAAAAAAAAAAAATGGGGGGGTGTGATGGGGAGGTTTAGTATTTGCGTGTTGCGCGAGGTGCAAGCACCTCGCGTGCTTGTGAAAAAAAAAAAAAGAGGGGGGGGGTGATGGGGGGGGGTTGCACAAGTATTTCGACTAAAGCATTGCCCCTCTAAATGAATCTGAAAAAAAAATGTTCCAAGTCTCTTAATTTCCGAGATCCGCTTAAAGGGGGTGAAAAGGGGGGCGGGGGGGGGCGACTGAAAAATGGTTTTTACTTTACCGAGCCTCCTCTATACGAATCCGTAAAAAAAAAAATACGGGTCTCGTAGTTTCCGAGATACGATAGGGAGGGGGGAGAAGGGGGGTGAAAAGGGGGGGTTTGGCACTTTTCCCGTAGGTTTGAGAGTTACTTGTTTACGAATCTGTCAAAATATACCCCCTTCCCATCCACCATCTGGGAGAACAATTATGTCAATGAGTCAGTCAGTCAGTCAGTGAGTGAGTGAGTGAGTGGTAATTTAGCTTTATATAATACAACTAGTATTTGCGTGTTGCGCGAGGTGCAAGCACCTCGCGTGCTTGTGAAAAAAACTAAAGCATTGCCCCTCTAAATCAAGTATTTGCGTGTTGCGCGAGGTGCAAGCACCTCGCGTGCTTGTGAAAAAAACTAAAGCATTGCCCCTCTAAATCAAGTCTTTGCGTGTTGCGCGAGGTGCAAGCACCTCGCGTGCTTGTGAAAAAAAAAAAGAAAAAAAGGGGGGGGGGGTGATGGGGGGGGGGGTTGCAGAAGCATTTCGACTAAAGCATTGCCCCTCTAAAAGAATTTGAAAAAAAAAAATTTCCAAGTCTGTTAATTTCCGAGATCCGCCTAAAGGGGGGGAGAAGGGGGGCGGGGGGGGGACTTTGGAAAATGGTTTTTACTTAACCGGGCCTCCTCTATACGAATCCGTAAAAAGAAAAAAATACGGGTCTCGTAGTTTCCGAGATACGATAGGGAGGGGGGAGAAGGGGGGTGAAAAGGGGGGGTTTGGCACTTTTCCCGTAGGTTTGAGAGTTACTTGTTTACGAATCTGTCAAAATATACCCACCTTCCCATCCACCATCTGGGAGAACAATTATGTCAATGAGTCAGTCAGTCAGTCAGTGAGTGAGTGAGTGAGTGGTAATTTAGCTTTATATAATACAACTAGTATTTGCGTGTTGCGCGAGGTGCAAGCACCTCGCGTGCTTGTGAAGAAAACTAAAGCATTGCCCCTCTAAATCAAGTATTTGCGTGTTGCACGAGGTGCAAGCACCTCGCGTGCTTGTGAAGAAAACTAAAGCATTGCCCCTCTAAATCAAGTATTTGCGTGTTGCGCAAGGTGCAAGCACCTCGCGTGCTTGTGAAAAAAAAAAAAAGGGGTGGGTGATGGGGGGGTTTAGTATTTGCGTGTTGCGCGAGGTGCAAGCACCTCGCGTGCTTGTGAAAAAAACTAAAGCATTGCCCCTCTAAATCAAATATTTGCGTGTTGAGCGAGGTGCAAGCACCTCGCGTGCTTGTGAGAAAAAAAAAACAAACAGAAAATGGGGGGGGGTGATAGGGGGGGGGTTGCAGAAGTATTTCGACTAAAGCATTGCCCCTCTAAATGAATCTGAAAAAAAAAATGTTCCAAGTCTCTTAGATTCCGAGATCCGCCTAAAGGGGGGAGAAGGGGGGCGGGGGGGGGGGGACTTTGAAAAATGGTTTTTACTTTACCGAGCGTCCTCTATACGAATCCGTAAAAAGAAAAAAATACCGGTCTCGTAGTTTCCGAGATACGATAGGGGGGGGGGGAGAAGGGGGGGGAAAAGGGGAGGTTTGGCACTTTTCCCGTAGGTTTGAGAGTTACTTGTTTACGAATCTGTCAAAATATACCCACCTCCCCATCCACCATCTGGGAGAACAATTATGTCAGTGAGTGAGTGGTAATCTAGCTTTATATAGTATAACTAGTATTTGCGTGTCGCGCGAGGTGCAAGCACCTCGCGTGCTTGTGAAAAAAAAAAAAAAAAAAGAGGGGGGGGGGGTGATGGGGGGGGGGGGGGTTGCACAAGTATTTCGACTAAAGCATTGCCCCTCTAAATGAATCTGAAAAAAAAAATGTTCCAAGTCTCTTAGATTCCGAGATCCGTCTAAAGGGGGGGAGAAGGGGGGCGGGGGGGGGGACTTTGAAAAATGGTTTTTACTTAACCGACCTCCTCTATACGAATCCGTAAAAAACAAAAAATACGGGTCTCGTAGTTTCCGAGATACGATAGAGGGGGGGGAGAAGGGGGGGGAAAAGGGGAGGTTTGGCACTTTTCCCGTAGGTTTGAGAGTTACTTGTTTACGAATCTGTCAAAATATACCCACCTCCCCATCCACCATCTGGGAGAACAATTATGTCAATGAGTGAGTCAGTGAGTGGTAATCTAGCTTTATATAATATAACTAGTATTTGCGTGTTGCGCGAGGTGCAAGCACCTCGCGTGCTTGTGAAAAAAAAAAAAAAAGGCGGGGGTTGATGGAGGGGTTTAGTATTTGCGTGTTGCGCGAGGTGCAAGCACCTCGCGAGCTTATGAAAGAAAATAAAAAAAAAAAGAGGGGGGGGTGGGTGATGGGGGGGGGGTTGCACAAGTATTTCGACTTAAGCATTGCCCCTCTAAATGAATCTGAAAAAAAAAATGTTCCAAGTCTCTTAGATTCCGAGATCCGCCTAAAGGGGGGGAGAAGGGGGGCGGGGAGGGGGGACTTTGAAAAATGGTTTTTACTTTACCGAGCCTCCTCTATACGAATCCGTAAAAAGAAAAAATACGGGTCTCGTAGTTTCCGAGATACGATAGGGGGAGGGGAGAAGGGGGGGGAAAAGGGGGGGTTTGGCACTTTTCCCGTAGGTTTGAGAGTTACTTGTTTACGAATCTGTCAAAATATACCCACCTCCCCATCCACCATCTGGGAGAACAATTCTGTCAGTGAGTCAGTGAGTGGTAATTTAGCTTTATATAGTATAATAACTAGCATTTGCGTGTTGCGCGAGGTGCAAGCACCTCGCGTGCTTGTGAAAAAAAAAAAAAAGGGGGGGTAATGGGGGTGGTTGCAGAAGTATTTTGACTAAAACATTGCCCCTCTAAATGAATCTGAAAAAAAATATGTTCCAAGTCTCTTAATTTCCGAGATCCGGCTAAAGGGGGTGAGAAGGGGGGTGGGGGGCCGACTTTGATAAATGTTTTTTACTTAACCGAGCCTCCTCTATACGAATCCGTAAAAAAATAAAATACGGGCCTCGTAGTTTCCGAGATACGATAGGGAGGGGGGAGAAGGGGGGGGAAAAGGGGAGGTTTGGCACTTTTCCCGTAGGTTTGAGAGTTACTTGTTTACGAATCTGTCAAAATATACCCACCTCCCCATCCACCATCTGGGAGAACAATTATGTCAATGAGTGAGTCAGTGAGTGGTAATCTAGCTTTATATAGTATAACTAGTATTTGCGTGTTGCGCGAGGTGCAAGCACCTCGCGTGCTTGTGAAAAAAAAAAAAGTGGGGGGGTGATGGGGTTTAGTATTTGCGTGTTGCGCGAGGTGCAAGCACCTCGCGTGCTTGAGAAAAAAGAAAAAAAAAAAGTGGGGGGGGGGTAATTGGGGGGGGGGGGTTGCAGAAGTATTTTGACTAAAGCATTGCCCCTCTAAATGAATCTGAAAAAAAAAATGTTCCAAGTCTCTTAGATTCCGAGAACCGCCTAAAGGGGGGGAGAAGGGGGGCGGGGGGGGGGGGGACTTTGAAAAATGGTTTTTACTTTACCGAGCCTCCTCTATACGAATCCGTAAAAAGAAAAAAATACGGGTCTCGTAGTTTCCGAGATACGATAGGGAGGGGGGAGAAGGGGGGGGAAAAGGGGAGGTTTGGCACTTTTCCCGTAGGTTTGAGAGTTACTTGTTTACGAATCTGTCAAAATATACCCACCTCCCCATCCACCATCTGGGAGAACAATTATGTCAATGAGTGAGTCAGTCAGTCAGTGAGTGGTAATTTAGCTTTATATAATATAATAACTAGCATTTGCGTGTTGCGCGAGGTGCAAGCACCTCGCGTGCTTGTGAAAAAAAAAAGTGGGGGGGGAGATGGTGGGGTTTAGTATTTGCGTTTTGCGCGAGGTGCAAGCACCTCGCGAGCTTGTGAAAAAAAAAAAAAAAAAAAAAAAAAGAGAGGGGGGGGGTGATGGGGGGGGGGGTTGCACAAGTATTTCGACTAAAGCATTGCCCCTCTAAATGAATCTGAAAAAAAAAATGTTCCAAGTCTCTTAGATTCCGAGATCCGCCTAAAGGGGGGGAGAAGGGGGGCGGGGGGGGGGACTTTGAAAAATGGTTTTTACTTTACCGAGCCTCCCCTATACGAATCCGTAAAAAACAAAAAATACGGTTCTCGTAGTTTCCGAGATACGATAGAGGGGGGGGAGAAGGGGGGGGAAAAGGGGAGGTTTGGCACTTTTCCCGTAGGTTTGAGAGTTACTTGTTTACGAATCTGTCAAAATATACCCACCTCCCCATCCACCATCTGGGAGAACAATTATGTCAATGAGTGAGTCAGTCAGTCAGTGAGTGGTAATTTAGCTTTATATAGTATAATAACTAGTATTTGCGTGTTGCGCGAGGTGCAAGCACCTCGCGTGCTTGTGAAAAAAGAAATTGGTATTTGCGTGTTGCGCGAGGTGCAAGCACCTCGCGAGCTTGTGAAAAAAAAAAAAAAAAAAAAAGAGGGGGGGGTGATGGGGGGGGGGGGTTTGCACAAGTATTTCGACTAAAGCATTGCCCCTCTAAATGAATCTGAAAAAAAAAATGTTCCAAGTCTCTTAGATTCCGAGATCCGCCTAAAGGGGGGAGAAGGGGGGCGGGGGGGGGGGGACTTTGAAAAATGGTTTTTACTTTACCGAGCGTCCTCTATACGAATCCGTAAAAAGAAAAAAATACCGGTCTCGTAGTTTCCGAGATACGATAGGGGGGGGGGGAGAAGGGGGGGGAAAAGGGGAGGTTTGGCACTTTTCCCGTAGGTTTGAGAGTTACTTGTTTACGAATCTGTCAAAATATACCCACCTCCCCATCCACCATCTGGGAGAACAATTATGTCAGTGAGTGAGTGGTAATCTAGCTTTATATAGTATAACTAGTATTTGCGTGTCGCGCGAGGTGCAAGCACCTCGCGTGCTTGTGAAAAAAAAAAAAAAAAAAAGAGGGGGGGGGGTGATGGGGGGGGGGGGGTTGCACAAGTATTTCGACTAAAGCATTGCCCCTCTAAATGAATCTGAAAAAAAAAATGTTCCAAGTCTCTTAGATTCCGAGATCCGTCTAAAGGGGGGGAGAAGGGGGGCGGGGGGGGGACTTTGAAAAATGGTTTTTACTTAACCGACCTCCTCTATACGAATCCGTAAAAAACAAAAAATACGGGTCTCGTAGTTTCCGAGATACGATAGAGGGGGGGGAGAAGGGGGGGGAAAAGGGGAGGTTTGGCACTTTTCCCGTAGGTTTGAGAGTTACTTGTTTACGAATCTGTCAAAATATACCCACCTCCCCATCCACCATCTGGGAGAACAATTATGTCAATGAGTGAGTCAGTGAGTGGTAATCTAGCTTTATATAATATAACTAGTATTTGCGTGTTGCGCGAGGTGCAAGCACCTCGCGTGCTTGTGAAAAAAAAAAAAAAAAGGCGGGGGTTGATGGAGGGGTTTAGTATTTGCGTGTTGCGCGAGGTGCAAGCACCTCGCGAGCTTGTGAAAGAAAATAAAAAAAAAAAGAGGGGGGGGTGGGTGATGGGGGGGGGGTTGCACAAGTATTTCGACTTAAGCATTGCCCCTCTAAATGAATCTGAAAAAAAAAATGTTCCAAGTCTCTTAGATTCCGAGATCCGCCTAAAGCGGGGGAGAAGGGGGGCGGGGAGGGGGGACTTTGAAAAATGGTTTTTACTTTACCGAGCCTCCTCTATACGAATCCGTAAAAAGAAAAAATACGGGTCTCGTAGTTTCCGAGATACGATAGGGGGAGGGGAGAAGGGGGGGGAAAAGGGGGGGTTTGGCACTTTTCCCGTAGGTTTGAGAGTTACTTGTTTACGAATCTGTCAAAATATACCCACCTCCCCATCCACCATCTGGGAGAACAATTCTGTCAGTGAGTCAGTGAGTGGTAATTTAGCTTTATATAGTATAATAACTAGCATTTGCGTGTTGCGCGAGGTGCAAGCACCTCGCGTGCTTGTGAAAAAAAAAAAAAAAAAAAAGAGAGGGGGGGTGATGGGGGGGGGGGGGTTGCACAAGTATTTCGACTAAAGCATTACCCCTCTAAATGAATCTGAAAAAAAAAATGTTCCAAGTCTCTTAGATTCCGAGATCCGCCTAAAGGGGGGGAGAAGGGGGGCGGGGGGGGGACTCTGAAAAATGGTTTTTACTTTACCGAGCCTCCTCTATACGAATCCGTAAAAAACAAAAATACGGGTCTCGTAGTTTCCGAGATACGATAGGGAGGGGGGAGAAGGGGGGTGAAAAGGGGAGGTTGCGCACTTTTCCCGTAGGTTTGAGAGTTACTTGTTTACGAATCTGTCAAAATATACCCGCCTCCCCATCCACCATCTGGGAGAACAATTATGTCAATGAGTGAGTCAGTCAGTCAGTCAGTCAGTCAGTGGTAATTTAGCTTTATATAGTATAATAACTAGTATTTGCTTGTTGCGCGAGGTGCAAGCACCTCGCGTGCTTGTGAAAAAAACTAAAGCATTGCCCCTCTTAATCAAGTATTTGCGTGTTGCTTGTGAAAAAAAAAAGTATTTGCGTGTTGCGCGAGGTGCAAGCACCTCGCGTGCTTGTGAAAAAAAAAAAAAATGGGGGGGGGTGATAGGGGGGGGGGGGTAGCAGAAGTATTTCGACTAAAGCATTGCCCTTCTAAATGAATCTGAAAAAGAAAATTTTCCAAGTCTCTTAATTTCCGAGATCCGCCTAAAGCGGGGGAGAAGGGGGGCGGGGGGGGACTTTGAAACATGGTTTTTACTTTACCGAGCCTCCTCTACACGAATCCGTAAAAAAAAAAATACGGCTCTCTTAGTTTCCGAGATACGATAGGGGGGGGGGGAGAAGGGGGGGGGGGGGGAAAGGGGGAGGTTTGGCACTTTTCCTGTAGGTTTGAGAGTTACTTGGTTACGAATCTGTCAAAATATACCCACCTCCCCATCCACCATCTGGGAGAACAATTATGTCAATGAGTCAGTCAGTCAGTCAGTGAGTGAGTGAGTGAGTGGTAATTTAGCTTTATATAATACAACTAGTATTTGCGTGTTGCGCGAGGTGCAAGCACCTCGCGTGCTTGTGAAAAAAAAAAAAAGGGGGAGGGGTGATGGGGGGGTTTAGTATTTGCGTGTTGCGCGAGGTGCAAGCACCTCGCGAGCTTGTGAAAAAAAAAAAAAAAAAGGAAGGGGGGGGGTGATGGGGGGGGGGTTGCACAAGTATTTCGACTAAAGCATTGCCCCTCTAAATGAATCTGAAAAAAAAAATGTTCCAAGTCTCTTAGATTCCGAGATCCGCCTAAAGGGGGGAGAAGGGGGGCGGGGGGGGGACTTTGAAAAATGGTTTTTACTTTACCGAGCCTCTTCTATACGAATCCGTAAAAAACAAAAAATACGGCTCTCGTAGTTTCCGAGATACGATAGAGGGGGGGGAGAAGGGGGGGGAAAGGGGAGGTTTGGCACTTTTCCCGTAGGTTTGAGAGTTACTTGTTTACGAATCTGTCAAAATATACCCACCTCCCCATCCACCATCTGGGAGAACAATTATGTCAATGAGTGAGTGAGTGAGTCAGTCAGTCAGTCAGTGGTAATCTAGCTTAATATAGTATAACTAGTATTTGCGTGTTGCGCGAGGTGCAAGCACCTCGCGTGCTTGAGAAAAAAAAAAAAAAAGTGGGGGCGGAGTGATGGGGGAGACGGGGGGGTTTAGTATTTGCGTGTTGCGCGAGGTGCAAGCACCTCGCGAGCTTGTGAAAAAAAAAAAAAAAAAAAAAGAGGGGGGGGGTGATGGGGGGGGGGTTGCACAAGTATTTCGACTAAAGCATTGCCCCTCTAAATGAATCTGAAAAAAAAATGTTCCAAGTCTCTTAGATTCCGAGATCCGCCTAAAGGGGGGGAGAAGGGGGGCGAGGGGGGGACTTTGAAAAATGGTTTTTACTTTACCGAGCCTCTTCTATACGAATCCGTAAAAAAAAAAATACGGGTCTCGTAGTTTCCGAGATACGATAGGGAGGGGGGAGAAGGGGGGTGAAAAGGGGAGGTTTGGCACTTTTCCCGTAGGTTTGAGAGTCACTTGTTTACGAATCTGTCAAAATATACCCACCTCCCCATCCACCATCTGGGAGAACAATTATGTCAATGAGTGAGTGAGTGAGTCAGTCAGTCAGTCAGTGGTAATCTAGCTTTATATAGTATAACTAGTATTTGCGTGTTGCGCGAGGTGCAAGCACCTCGCGTGCTTGTGAAAAAAACTAAAGTATTGCCCCTCTAAATCAAGTATTTGCGTGTTGCGCGAGGTGCAAGCACCTCGCGTGCTTGTGCAAAAAAAAGTGGGGGGGAGATTGGGGGGTTTAGTATTTGCGTGTTGCGCGAGGTGCAAGCACCTTGCGTGCTTGTGAAGAAAACTAAAGCATTGCCCCTCTAAATCAAGTATTTGCGTGTTGCGCGAGGTGCAAGCACCTCGCGTGCTTGTGAAAAAAAAAAATTGGGGGGGAGGGGTGATGGGGGGAGATGGGGGGGGTTAAGTATTTGCGTGTTGCGCGAGGTGCAAGCACCTCGCGTGCTTGTGAAAAAAGAAAATGGTATTTGCGTGTTGCGCGAGGTGCAAGCACCTCGCGTGCTTGTGAAAAAAAAAAAATGGGGGGGTGTGATGGGGAGGTTTAGTATTTGCGTGTTGCGCGAGGTGCAAGCACCTCGCGTGCTTGTGAAAAAAAAAAAAAGAGGGGGGGGGTGATGGGGGGGGGGTTGCACAAGTATTTCGACTAAAGCATTGCCCCTCTAAATGAATCTGAAAAAAAAATGTTCCAAGTCTCTTAATTTCCGAGATCCGCTTAAAGGGGGTGAAAAGGGGGGCGGGGGGGGGCGACTGAAAAATGGTTTTTACTTTACCGAGCCTCCTCTATACGAATCCGTAAAAAAAAAAATACGGGTCTCGTAGTTTCCGAGATACGATAGGGAGGGGGGAGAAGGGGGGTGAAAAGGGGGGGTTTGGCACTTTTCCCGTAGGTTTGAGAGTTACTTGTTTACGAATCTGTCAAAATATACCCCCTTCCCATCCACCATCTGGGAGAACAATTATGTCAATGAGTCAGTCAGTCAGTCAGTGAGTGAGTGAGTGAGTGGTAATTTAGCTTTATATAATACAACTAGTATTTGCGTGTTGCGCGAGGTGCAAGCACCTCGCGTGCTTGTGAAAAAAACTAAAGCATTGCCCCTCTAAATCAAGTATTTGCGTGTTGCGCGAGGTGCAAGCACCTCGCGTGCTTGTGAAAAAAACTAAAGCATTGCCCCTCTAAATCAAGTCTTTGCGTGTTGCGCGAGGTGCAAGCACCTCGCGTGCTTGTGAAAAAAAAAAAGAAAAAAAGGGGGGGGGGGTGATGGGGGGGGGGGTTGCAGAAGCATTTCGACTAAAGCATTGCCCCTCTAAAAGAATTTGAAAAAAAAAAATTTCCAAGTCTCTTAATTTCCGAGATCCGCCTAAAGGGGGGGAGAAGGGGGGCGGGGGGGGGACTTTGAAAAATGGTTTTTACTTTACCGGGCCTCCTCTATACGAATCCGTAAAAAGAAAAAAATACGGGTCTCGTAGTTTCCGAGATACGATAGGGAGGGGGGAGAAGGGGGGTGAAAAGGGGGGGTTTGGCACTTTTCCCGTAGGTTTGAGAGTTACTTGTTTACGAATCTGTCAAAATATACCCACCTTCCCATCCACCATCTGGGAGAACAATTATGTCAATGAGTCAGTCAGTCAGTCAGTGAGTGAGTGAGTGAGTGGTAATTTAGCTTTATATAATACAACTAGTATTTGCGTGTTGCGCGAGGTGCAAGCACCTCGCGTGCTTGTGAAGAAAACTAAAGCATTGCCCCTCTAAATCAAGTATTTGCGTGTTGCGCGAGGTGCAAGCACCTCGCGTGCTTGTGAAGAAAACTAAAGCATTGCCCCTCTAAATCAAGTATTTGCGTGTTGCGCAAGGTGCAAGCACCTCGCGTGCTTGTGAAAAAAAAAAAAGGGGTGGGTGATGGGGGGGTTTAGTATTTGCGTGTTGCGCGAGGTGAAAGCACCTCGCGTGCTTGTGAAAAAAACTAAAGCATTGCCCCTCTAAATCAAATATTTGCGTGTTGCGCGAGGTGCAAGCACCTCGCGTGCTTGTGAAAAAGAAATTGGTATTTGCGTGTTGCGCGAGGTGCAAGCACCTCGCGAGCTTGTGAAAAAAAAAAAAAAAAAAAAGAGGGGGGGGGTGATGGGGGAGGGGGGGTTTCACAAGTATTTCGACTAAAGCATTACCCCTCTAAATGAATCTGAAAAAAAAAATGTTCCAAGTCTCTTAGATTCCGAGATCCGTCTAAAGGGGGGGAGAAGGGGGGCGGGGGGGGGACTTTGAAAAATGGTTTTTACTTTACCGAGCCTCCTCTATACGAATCCGTAAAAAACAAAAAATACGGGTCTCGTAGTTTCCGAGATACGATAGAGGGGGGGGAGAAGGGGGGGGAAAAGGGGGGGTTTGGCACTTTTCCCGTAGGTTTGAGAGTTACTTGTTTACGAATCTGTCAAAATTACCCACCTCCCCATCCACCATCTGGGAGAACAATTATGTCAATGAGTGAGTCAGTGAGTGGTAATTTAGCTTTATATAGTATAACTAGTATTTGCGTGTTGCGCGAGGTGCAAGCACCTCGCGTGCTTGTGAAAAAAAATGGTGGGGGGGTGATGGGGGGGGTTTTAGTATTTGCGTGTTGCGCGAGGTGCAAGCACCTCGCGTGCTTGTGAAAAAAAAAGTGGGGGGGGGGTGATGGGGGGGGTTTAGTATTTGCGTGTAGCGCGAGGTGCAAGCACCTCGCGTGCTTGTGAAAAAAAAAAAAAAAAAAAGAGGGGGGGGTGATGGGGGGGGGGGGGGTTGCACAAGTATTTCGACTAAAGCATTGCCCCTCTAAATGAATCTGAAAAAAAAAATGTTCCAAGTCTCTTAGATTCCGAGATCCGCCTAAAGGGGGGAGAAGGGGGGCGGGGGGGGGGGACTTTGAAAAATGGTTTTTACTTTACCGAGCCTCCTCTATACGAATCCGTAAAAAGAAAAAAATACGGGTCTCGTAGTTTCCGAGATACGATAGGGGGGGGGGGGAGAAGGGGGGGGAAAAGGGGAGGTTTGGCACTTTTCCCGTAGGTTTGAGAGTTACTTGTTTACGAATCTGTCAAAATATACCCACCTCCCCATCCACCATCTGGGAGAACAATTCTGTCAATGAGTGAGTCAGTCAGTCAGTGAGTGGTAATCTAGCTTTATATAATATAATAACTAGCATTTGCGTGTTGCGCGAGGTGCAAGCACCTCGCGTGCTTGTGAAAAAAAAAAAAAAGGGGGGGTAATGGGGGTGGTTGCAGAAGTATTTTGACTAAAACATTGCCCCTCTAAATGAATCTGAAAAAAAATATGTTCCAAGTCTCTTAATTTCCGAGATCCGGCTAAAGGGGGTGAAAAGGGGGGTGGGGGGCCGACTTTGATAAATGTTTTTTACTTTACCGAGCCTCCTCTATACGAATCCGTAAAAAAATAAAATACGGGCCTCGTAGTTTCCGAGATACGATAAGGAGGGGGGAGAAGGGGGGGGAAAAGGGGAGGTTTGGCACTTTTCCCGTAGGTTTGAGAGTTACTTGTTTACGAATCTGTCAAAATATACCCACCTCCCCATCCACCATCTGGGAGAACAATTATGTCAGTGAGTCAGTGAGTGGTAATTTAGCTTTATATAGTATAATAACTAGTATTTGCGTGTTGCGCGAGGTGCAAGCACCTCGCGTGCTTGTGAAAAAAACTAAAGCATTGCCCCTCTAAATCAAGTATTTGCGTGTTGCGCGAGGTGCAAGCACCTCGCGTGCTTGTGAAAAAAAAAAAAGGGGGAGGGGTGATGGGGGGGTTTAGTATTTGCGTGTTGCGCGAGGTGCAAGCACCTCGCGAGCTTGTGAAAAAAAAAAAAAAAAAAGGAAGGGGGGGGGTGATGGAGGGGGGGTTGCACAAGTATTTCGACTAAAGCATTGCCCCTCTAAATGAATCTGAAAAAAAAAATGTTCCAAGTCTCTTAGATTCCGAGATCCGCCTAAAGGGGGGAGAAGGGGGGCGGGGGGGGGACTTTGAAAAATGGTTTTTACTTTACCGAGCCTCTTCTATACGAATCCGTAAAAAACAAAAAATACGGTTCTCGTAGTTTCCGAGATACGATAGAGGGGGGGGAGAAGGGGGGGGAAAGGGGAGGTTTGGCACTTTTTCCGTAGGTTTGAGAGTTACTTGTTTACGAATCTGTCAAAATATACCCACCTCCCCATCCACCATCTGGGAGAACAATTATGTCAATGAGTGAGTGAGTGAGTCAGTCAGTCAGTCAGTGGTAATCTAGCTTTATATAGTATAACTAGTATTTGCGTGTTGCGCGAGGTGCAAGCACCTCGCGTGCTTGAGAAAAAAAAAAAAAAAAGTGGGGGCGGAGTGATGGGGGAGACGGGGGGGTTTAGTATTTGCGTGTTGCGCGAGGTGCAAGCACCTCGCGAGCTTGTGAAAAAAAAAAAAAAAAAAAGAGGGGGGGGGTGATGGGGGGGGGGTTGCACAAGTATTTCGACTAAAGCATTGCCCCTCTAAATGAATCTGAAAAAAAAAATGTTCCAAGTCTCTTAGATTCCGAGATCCGCCTAAAGGGGGGAGAAGGGGGGCGAGGGGGGGACTTTGAAAAATGGTTTTTACTTTACCGAGCCTCCTCTATACGAATCCGTAAAAAAAAAAAATACGGGTCTCGTAGTTTCCGAGATACGATAGGGAGGGGGGAGAAGGGGGGTGAAAAGGGGAGGTTTGGCACTTTTCCCGTAGGTTTGAGAGTCACTTGTTTACGAATCTGTCAAAATATACCCACCTCCCCATCCACCATCTGGGAGAACAATTATGTCAATGAGTGAGTGAGTGAGTCAGTCAGTCAGTCAGTGGTAATCTAGCTTTATATAGTATAACTAGTATTTGCGTGTTGCGCGAGGTGCAAGCACCTCGCGTGCTTGTGAAAAAAACTAAAGCATTGCCCCTCTAAATCAAGTATTTGCGTGTTGCGCGAGGTGCAAGCACCTCGCGTGCTTGTGAAAAAAAAAGTGGGGGGGAGATTGGGGGGTTTAGTATTTGCGTGTTGCGCGAGGTGCAAGCACCTCGCGAGCTTGTGAAAAAAAAAAAAAAAAAAAAGAGGGGGGGGGTGATGGGGAGGGGTTGCACAAGTATTTCGACTAAAGCATTGCCCCTCTAAATGAATCTGAAAAAAAAAATGTTCCAAGTCTCTTAGATTCCGAGATCCGCCTAAATGGGGGGAGAAGGGGGGCGGGGGGGGGGACTTTGAAAATTGGTTTTTACTTTACCGTGCCTCCTCTATACGAATCCGTAAAAAGAAAAAAATACGGGTCTCGTAGTTTCCGAGATACGATAGAGGGGGGGGAGAAGGGGGGGGAAAAGGGGAGGTTTGGCACTTTTCCCGTAGGTTTGAGAGTTACTTGTTTACGAATCTGTCAAAATATACCCACCTCCCCATCCACCATCTGGGAGAACAATTATGTCAATGAGTGAGTGAGTCAGTCAGTCAGTCAGTGAGTGGTTATCTAGCTTTATATAGTATAACTTGTATTTGCGTGTTGCGCGAGGTGCAAGCACCTCGCGTGCTTGTGAAAAAAAAAAAAAAAAAAAGAGAGGGGGGGTGATGGGGGGGGGGGTTGCACAAGTATTTCGACTAAAGCATTGCCCCTCTAAATGAATCTGAAAAAAAAAATGTTCCAAGTCTCTTAGATTCCGAGATCCGCCTAAAGGGGGGGAGAAGGGGGGCGAGGGGGGGACTTTGAAAAATGGTTTTTACTTTACCGAGCCTCCTCTATACGAACCCGTAAAAAAAAAAAATACGGGTCTCGTAGTTTCCGAGATAAGATAGGGAGGGGGGAGAAGGGGGGTGAAAAGGGGAGGTTTGGCACTTTTCCCGTAGGTTTGAGAGTTACTTGTTTACGAATCTGTCAAAATATACCCACCTCCCCATCCACCATCTGGGAGAACAATTATGTCAATGAGTGAGTGAGTCAGTCAGTCAGTCAGTGAGTGGTTATCTAGCTTTATATAGTATAACTTGTATTTGCGTGTTGCGCGAGGTGCAAGCACCTCGCGTGCTTGTGAAAAAAAAAAAAAAAAAAAAGAGAGGGGGGGTGATGGGGGGGGGGGGTTGCACAAGTATTTCGACTAAAGCATTACCCCTCTACATGAATCTGAAAAAAAAAATGTTCCAAGTCTCTTAGATTCCGAGATCCGCCTAAAGGGGGGGAGAAGGGGGGCGGGGGGGGGACTCTGAAAAATGGTTTTTACTTTACCGAGCCTCCTCTATACGAATTCGTAAAAAACAAAAAATACGGGTCTCGTAGTTTCCGAGATACGATAGGGAGGGGGGAGAAGGGGGGTGAAAAGGGGAGGTTGCGCACTTTTACCGTAGGTTTGAGAGTTACTTGTTTACGAATCTGTCAAAATATACCCGCCTCCCCATCCACCATCTGGGAGAACAATTATGTCAATGAGTGAGTCAGTCAGTCAGTCAGTCAGTCAGTGGTAATTTAGCTTTATATAGTATAATAACTAGTATTTGCTTGTTGCGCGAGGTGCAAGCACCTCGCGTGCTTGTGAAAAAAACTAAAGCATTGCCCCTCTTAATCAAGTATTTGCGTGTTGCTTGTGAAAAAAAAAAGTATTTGCGTGTTGCGCGAGGTGCAAGCACCTCGCGTGCTAGTTAAAAAAAAAATGCGGGGGGAGATGGGGGGGGTTTAGTATTTGCGTGTTGCGCGAGGTGCAAGCACCTCGCGTGCTTGTGAAAAAAAAAAAAAATGGGGGGGGGTGATAGGGGGGGGGGGGTAGCAGAAGTATTTCGACTAAAGCATTGCCCTTCTAAATGAATCTGAAAAAGAAAATTTTCCAAGTCTCTTAATTTCCGAGATCCGCCTAAAGCGGGGGAGAAGGGGGGCGGGGGGGGACTTTGAAACATGGTTTTTACTTTACCGAGCCTCCTCTACACGAATCCGTAAAAAAAAAAATACGGCTCTCTTAGTTTCCGAGATACGATAGGGGGGGGGGGAGAAGGGGGGGGGAAAGGGGGAGGTTTGGCACTTTTCCTGTAGGTTTGAGAGTTACTTGGTTACGAATCTGTCAAAATATACCCACCTCCCCATCCACCATCTGGGAGAACAATTATGTCAATGAGTCAGTCAGTCAGTCAGTGAGTGAGTGAGTGAGTGGTAATTTAGCTTTATATAATACAACTAGTATTTGCGTGTTGCGCGAGGTGCAAGCACCTCGCGTGCTTGTGAAAAAAACTAAAGCATTGCCCCTCTAAATCAAGTATTTGCGTGTTGCGCGAGGTGCAAGCACCTCGCGTGCTTGTGAAAAAAACTAAAGCATTGCCCCTCTAAATCAAGTATTTGCGTGTTGCGCGAGGTGCAAGCACCTCGCGTGCTTGTGAAAAAAAAAAAAAGGGGGAGGGGTGATGGGGGGGTTTAGTATTTGCGTGTTGCGCGAGGTGCAAGCACCTCGCGAGCTTGTGAAAAAAAAAAAAAAAAAAGGAAGGGGGGGGGTGATGGGGGGGGGGGGGTTGCACAAGTATTTCGACTAAAGCATTGCCCCTCTAAATGAATCTGAAAAAAAAAATGTTCCAAGTCTCTTAGATTCCGAGATCCGCCTAAAGGGGGGAGAAGGGGGGCGGGGGGGACTTTGAAAAATGGTTTTTACTTTACCGAGCCTCTTCTATACGAATCCGTAAAAAACAAAAAATACGGCTCTCGTAGTTTCCGAGATACGATAGAGGGGGGGGAGAAGGGGGGGGAAAGGGGAGGTTTGGCACTTTTCCCGTAGGTTTGAGAGTTACTTGTTTACGAATCTGTCAAAATATACCCACCTCCCCATCCACCATCTGGGAGAACAATTATGTCAATGAGTGAGTGAGTGAGTCAGTCAGTCAGTCAGTGGTAATCTAGCTTTATATAGTATAACTAGTATTTGCGTGTTGCGCGAGGTGCAAGCACCTCGCGTGCTTGAGAAAAAAAAAAAAAAAGTGGGGGCGGAGTGATGGGGGAGACGGGGGGGGTTTAGTATTTGCGTGTTGCGCGAGGTGCAAGCACCTCGCGAGCTTGTGAAAAAAAAAAAAAAAAAAGAGGGGGGGGGGTGATGGGGGGGGGGGTTGCACAAGTATTTCGACTAAAGCATTGCCCCTCTAAATGAATCTGAAAAAAAAAATGTTCCAAGTCTCTTAGATTCCGAGATCCGCCTAAAGGGGGGGAGAAGGGGGGCGAGGGGGGGACTTTGAAAAATGGTTTTTACTTTACCGAGCCTCTTCTATACGAATCCGTAAAAAAAAAAAATACGGGTCTCGTAGTTTCCGAGATACGATAGGGAGGGGGGAGAAGGGGGGTGAAAAGGGGAGGTTTGGCACTTTTCCCGTAGGTTTGAGAGTCACTTGTTTACGAATCTGTCAAAATATACCCACCTCCCCATCCACCATCTGGGAGAACAATTATGTCAATGAGTGAGTGAGTGAGTCAGTCAGTCAGTCAGTGGTAATCTAGCTTTATATAGTATAACTAGTATTTGCGTGTTGCGCGAGGTGCAAGCACCTCGCGTGCTTGTGAAAAAAACTAAAGTATTGCCCCTCTAAAACAAGTATTTGCGTGTTGCGCGAGGTGCAAGCACCTCGCGTGCTTGTGAAAAAAAAAGTGGGGGGGAGATTGGGGGGTTTAGTATTTGCGTGTTGCGCGAGGTGCAAGCACCTCGCGAGCTTGTGAAAAAAAAAAAAAAAAAAAAGAGGGGGGGGGGGTGATGGGGGGGGGGTTGCACAAGTATTTCGACTAAAGCATTGCCCCTCTAAATGAATCTGAAAAAAAAAATGTTCCAAGTCTCTTAGATTCCGAGATCCGCCTAAATGGGGGGAGAAGGGGGGCGGGGGGGGGACTTTGAAAATTGGTTTTTACTTTACCGTGCCTCCTCTATACGAATCCGTAAAAAGAAAAAAATACGGGTCTCGTAGTTTCCGAGATACGATAGAGGGGGGGGAGAAGGGGGGGGAAAAGGGGAGGTTTGGCACTTTTCCCGTAGGTTTGAGAGTTACTTGTTTACGAATCTGTCAAAATATACCCACCTCCCCATCCACCATCTGGGAGAACAATTATGTCAATGAGTGTGTGAGTCAGTCAGTCAGTCAGTGAGTGGTTATCTAGCTTTATATAGTATAACTTGTATTTGCGTGTTGCGCGAGGTGCAAGCACCTCGCGTGCTTGTGAAAAAAAAAAAAAAAAAAAAGAGAGGGGGGGTGATGGGGGGGGGGGGTTGCACAAGTATTTCGACTAAAGCATTACCCCTCTAAATGAATCTGAAAAAAAAAATGTTCCAAGTCTCTTTGATTCCGAGATCCGCCTAAAGGGGGGGAGAAGGGGGGCGGGGGGGGGACTCTGAAAAATGGTTTTTACTTTACCGAGCCTCCTCTATACGAATCCGTAAAAAACAAAAAATACGGGTCTCGTAGTTTCCGAGATACGATAGGGAGGGGCGAGAAGGGGGGTGAAAAGGGGAGGTTGCGCACTTTTCCCGTAGGTTTGAAAGTTACTTGTTTACGAATCTGTCAAAATATACCCGCCTCCCCATCCACCATCTGGGAGAACAATTATGTCAATGAGTGAGTCAGTCAGTCAGTCAGTCAGTCAGTGGTAATTTAGCTTTATATAGTATAATAACTAGTATTTGCTTGTTGCGCGAGGTGCAAGCACCTCGCGTGCTTGTGAAAAAAACTAAAGCATTGCCCCTCTTAATCAAGTATTTGCGTGTTGCTTGTGAAAAAAAAAAGTATTTGCGTGTTGCGCGAGGTGCAAGCACCTCGCGTGCTTGTGAAAAAAACTAAAGCATTGCCCCTCTAAATCAAGTATTTGCGTGTTGCGCGAGGTGCAAGCACCTCGCGAGCTTGTGAAAAAAAAAAAAAAAGAGGGGGGGTGATGGGGGGGAGGGGTTGCACAAGTATTTCGACTAAAGCATTGCCCCTCTAAATGAATCTGAAAAAAAAAATGTTCCAAGTCTCTTAGATTCCGAGATCTGCCTAAAGGGGGGGAGAAGGGGGGCGGGGGGGGGGGGACTTTGAAAAATGGTTTTTACTTTACCGAGCCTCCTCTATACGAATCCGTAAAAAGAAAAAAATACGGGTCTCGTAGTTTCCGAGATACGATAGGGGGGGGGGAGAAGGGGGCGGAAAAGGGGGGGTTTGGCACTTTTCCCGTAGGTTTGAGAGTTACTTGTTTACGAATCTGTCAAAATATACCCACCTCCCCATCCACCATCTGGGAGAACAATTATGTCAATGAGTGAGTCAGTCAGTCAGTGAGTGGTAATTTAGCTTTATATAGTATAAATATATTTAGTATTTAACATCAGCAGTGATAGACTGATAGGCACCTACCTACTCTTTGCAGCGCCTAGTCGATAATTGCCACTTCTCATTTTTACACGCAGACGCTTATTTTTTTTTAGTTTTGTAAAATTATCAAATAAGTCCTCCCACCCCGGGCAGGGTGGGACGGACTGTCAGACTTTTGCTGACTAAAATCCGCTCTTTGAGGCGCACGTGGAGCACAACGCGCCGTCGACCCGGGCATGGTCCATGGTCGGACAGCGAGTTGCCCTTTACTCGCTGTCCGCATGCCCGCGCCTACGGTGGCCGGAGATCGTCGGCCGACGTCCGATGCCGTGGGCGTCTACCACTGCGGCTGGGCTGGAGGGAGGACGCCATCCTCTCCCTCACGCGGCCCGCCTCCTCCTTCGGAAGCATGACTGCTTCGCAGAAGGAGGCGACCGCTTCCCACTCCCTTTCGCCCCACAGCATGGCCTCGACCAATGCCGGGCGCGAGAGGTCTCCGCCTATCGCCGCCGTGAGGACACGTCAGTGCTCTGCCCAGGCGGGGCAGTCTTGCACCGTGTGCTCTACGGTGTCCTCAGGGCGACCCTTGCAGTGGTGACACCCAGGCGTTTGTTCCTTTCCCATCAGACACAGGTACCTCCCGAAACTTCCGTGTTCGGTGAGGACCTGCGTCATGCGGTAGGTCAGGACGCCGTGACACCGATCTAGCCACTCCTCAAAGAGGGGTCTTACCGTCGCAATTGCGGCATGCCCGTACACGCAGACGCTGGTGACCAACTTAACGTATACAAGTTCCTTATGCCAGCAGCACTTAGCCACTACTTAATGTATTCCGTTGCCTGAACCCTTCAGTCCGAGCTCCGTCGCACTAATTTCGTCTTGAGTGAGATTGAGAGTTGAGAGTTGTCTTGATTACGTAAAGAATTCACTGCTTCTTCGGTGAATTAGTTAATAAAATAAAAAGTCAGTTAATAAAAAAAAAAATAGTAAAAAAATAAACAGCTCTCGATGGCTCTCGTTACTGAAGATGTATATATATGTATTTTATACACTTGTATTCAAATAAATACAAAGTTGAATTAACGATTTTAAATAATTGTCAGAAGAAATAAGGTTAGAAATGTGATATAGGTTTGTTATGCGTTTACTAGGGAGCGGTCCAAAAATTGTTATTGTTATTAAAAATATGCCAGTAAACAAATGTCAAGTAAACGCATTTCGTACAAAGTTAAACAGAAATCATTATCCTGCATTGCGAAGCGAAGTACAGACATAAGATTTAAAGGGCAATAAAAAATAACTTAGTAAAAACACGCTTCCAAAAATAATAAATCAACGTTGAAAATTTTTCAAAAGAAAATGAGGATTTTTTTCCGGCCGGGATAATCATCGAATGTCCTTTCCCGCTCTGGGCGGCGTTAATTTGCACATTTAATTCAATATTTTGTACTGCGGAGTCACCGAGGCGGGAATGAAGAATGATGGCAAATTGTCTTATCTTGGAGCTAACTCAATTACATATTGATTGCTAGACTTAGATTTGTGATGTCCCTTAACAAAAGAAACAAACGTTAATATCACACACTTCTGAAATATTATTAAGGTAAACAATTTTTTATGTTTGAATTTACTTTACTTCTTTCATTTCAATAGCAAATCCTAAAATAACCCGAAACACTGCGAGATGTAAAGTTGGAACATGTTGGAGAGTTGAGTATCTCGAAACGATATCTAGTATTGTACCTTTTGACGCTCTAAAAATGATACTATTCATTTCATATTTCTAGAAAGCATACAAATTGCGGCAAAAAAGAAGCCTTTACTCGACCGAAGGCTTGTATGAAGAAACCTTGTTAATGGCATTTCTTTTTAAGCTATTTTTTAAGTTATTTTTTTTTTAAGTGTTATACTTTTTCGGCCGCATTTCTCATCTATTTAACCCTTTCTTCAAATTTACTCAATAAGACGAAAACCTTAATTAGGTTTCTGTTTCTTGTTTAATTTGTTTGACGTAATTCTATTGGGAAACTAATCTGCGCAGATGTAGCTCATACATGCAATAAACTTAAAAACTTCTTTTACAACTTTTTAAAACTGCTAACAAAAATGCGTGCGAGTGAATCTGTTGTAGAAGTTTTTCTATGTATTTATAACAAATAAATAATTTATTATAGAATCTATTGATGGCACGCTTAAGTATATAATTATGATATGTACGAATGAAATCAGCTGTACCATATAAATAGTGCTGTGTCTTGGGTAACAGCGCTGTTTCAATCACAAGACTACTATTTCCAGAAAAGCTATGTCAACACGCGAACCTAACACGTAATGTACGCACACCAACTCGACGGATGTAGTCATCACTGTGAACATACTCCATTACAGATGTGCTCAATTGTGCATATATCTTAGTTGTTTTCCGTTCTGGTGATATAATTAATCAAAAATGTCTTCAATTAAATAGTTCACTAATAGATATACTTCTTAATTCTTGCTCATCAAAGATCAACACGCTTTCGCTTTGTACGCACCTCCGCTTTGTTTCCACGTCCGGGGTGGACTTGAAGCAGATCGTAAGTACAGATGTCCTGGCCAATGATTATAAGATAAGACAACAAGTTAACATTCCAAGACTATTTATTATATTATATCTTCCAGCACCTTGGGTACGTCGGTGCTGTTCCTGTAGGAGCGCGCGCGTCTGTGTCGCCATCAACACACTGAAGTTGTCATTCAATCACATCGCCATTCCATTGCAGTTTTTCTTGAAGCCGTCTTTGTAGCATGCAAAAGTGGTATTCAGAAATCCATACACCATACATGTCAGTAGAAACTCTGACCCCACTCTTGTTACTGGATGATGGTTCGCAACTAGAGTCTGCGACAAGGAATCTTATTTTTAAATTCAATATGTCCGCGTTAACATTTCTCTTAGAGTACTAGTTTAGCAGTGCCCAGCACCTGGCACTGGGCGGCGGTGGATGAATTGGCTCCCGCTGACTGCGCTGCTCAGTACAGCAGACCCAGCGTCCGGAGCTGTGTGCCCTCTCGTGTGTACGAGGTAAGTTCCACTGGATTCCTGAAAGCATCTGAAATTAAAATAAAACTTTGAACAAACATACTTTAGGGACAGCTTTTATCTCTATTGTCTATTACTCTGAAGTAACAAACGCCTAACATTCCTAATATTCCTTTCAATATCTGTTTTCAAATTGTAATATCTAATTTTAGTGAGTTCACGAGTTAACTACACGCATATAACGTAAGGCCAATTAGTATAAGAAGAATTCTTATCCTAGTAATATTATAAATGCGAAAGTTTGTGAGGATGGATGGATGTTTGTTACTCTTTCACGCAAAAACTACTGAACGGATCTAAATGAAATTAAGTAAGTAAGTTGGCAGCCTGGAATAACACATAGGCTACTTTTTATCCCAAAATTCCCAAGGGATCGGAATTTGCGCGGGAAAACCTTCCCACGCGTACGAAGTCGCGGGTAGAAGCTAGTCTCTTATTAGTATCTTTCAGACTCTATTTTCAACATTTGTTATCAAAAGGTTAGCTAACAGTCCACGTTTGCTTGAAAGACTATTTCAAATTGAATAACTCACAAAGAAGATATATGTCAATGAAACGCCTTATCGAGTTCTATAGGTCGTACATGATTAATGTATGAAGATATCCGTCAGCCACCCCCGCGATAGCCTCTACACGAAGAATGTGAATCACGAACTTGACAAGATACTTTGGTAAATTACCAAACAAAAAATATTTTAATGTTCACTTTTACATAATGGAATTTTGTTATAAGATTGCAGTTTGTATCTATATAAATAAAAATTAATCGCCAAAATGTATGTACGCGCATAACATCCGAACGACCGCACCAAATTGGATAAATCCTTTTTTTTTTCTTCGTTCTTGTTAGGTTTGTATATTTTTTTAATTGAACAGGAAAAAAAATGGATACGAAGCTCACCAGGAAAGCTAGGTATAGAAGATAGGAACAACTAAAACTAAACAAGGTATTTAAAATAAGTGGGGTATATGAGACGTATTACTTCCAGTAGGACCTATTGAGATTGACGTTCTGACCGGCAAAAGGTGGAATTGATATTTTTGCTTATTATTTGAGAAAAATAAAAGTCACTGAGTAATTAAGGATGAGTTTTAAAACAATTATGTTGATAAATAATTACTTATTACCTACCAGTCAGCAAATTAACGCAAAAGAATAGCGTGCGTGATAGCACCTCTTTCCAAAGCCTGCCTATTGTTTACATCACACAATACGTTGACAGTTTCGTGAGGTAAGGACCTTAGACGTAATTTGTGAGCACTCGGCGAACACTGTGGTTAATAATGAGCTTTTAATTATGCGGTCGGGCGGCCGGCATAATTGTCTAGTGGTCAACCCGTTTAATTATTTATTGGAATACAATTTGAAGAGATTGACTAGGTATAAGAGGAAGGAGATGAAATCAACGTATGTATATGTTTCGAGATTTAGTAGACAAGGACTGTATTTTTCAACCGACGACCAAAAGAGGAGGTTATCAATTCGACACGTATATATTTTTTTTTTATGTATGATCACCGAGTACTCGAAGACGGCTGAACCAATTTGGAAAATTATTTTTTTGTTTGATAGGGTATACTTCGAAATTGGTACCATTTATCACCAAGTCAGGATCTGATGATGGGATCCTGGAGAAATCGAGGGAACTCTTCAAATATTATAGGCACACCTATGGCGTTTTGGATATTTCTTATAGTAACTTGTGCAGTTGCTCTCAAAAACTACCATTTGAGGAAGTGGAACTGATGATAAAGACCACAGATGGCCGCCGAAACTACTCAATAATAAGTATTGAGTGGATTGCGTTTCGATTACTTGAATATGGATGTTACGCACTTTATGCTCGTCACAATGCATATGGTGATGGCTGATGGTGAAGTACCAGGAGAACTCCTCAACAATTAACGGCCCAGCATTGGGAAAAGCAATATTTTGTAAAATTTTATAAGTAGTTGACATTTAAGCTCTTGTAACTAGGTAAATTAAAAATCAACCAACTAAAAAGAGTGAAATAAAAACTTTTTACCAAAAAATTAAACCGACTCCCAAAAAACACTGCAAAGTGAAAAATAACTTTAATTTCGGAAGTCGGTGCCAAAAACGAAAATACAAAACTAAAGACACCGACTACCGAAATTAAAGTTATTTTTCACTTTGCAGTGTTTTTTGGGAGTCGGTTTAATTTTTTGGTAAAAAGTTTTTTCAATGATGTTAGTATCTGTATTTTTTCAGCCGCTGTGATACGCATTGCTTTTTAATATCGATCAACATTTTCATCCTACAAAGTCAAACATTCCACAACATGTTCCCTTATAATTATGTATAACTAGCAGGTGCTCGCGACTTCTTTCGCGTGGGTAGTTTTTCCCGTGTAAATCCCGATCCCGTGGGAATTTCGCAAAATCCCGTCTTAGCGAGCATCTACGTACTAAAAAAAACTCCCATGCAAAATTTGACAGTCCTACTACTTGTGGTTTCTGAGATTTCGTGATTAATCAATGAGTGGTATTTCGCTTTTATGTATACGTTTTTTATAGCTTTTATCTCTTGATCTGCTTAGCCTTTTCCCAACTATGTTGGGGTTGACTTGGAATCCGGATTCTTTCGGATTCCAGCTGAGTACATGGATCGCCTACCTCACCTCTATAATCTAGTACCTAGTCAGGTAAAACGATACCCCTTCGCAAGACCAGAGACAGGTCTTCTATCCTTCTGGCGGCGCGTAAGGGCTGCAAAAGATACAAAGGGCAACCAGGACCAAAGGCATAATGTGCTTTCTGAGGCACGGAGGAAACTAGATGTGTTTAGACGGTCAGTCATCCACGGACAGACCTCGCCAAGCGTAGTTTAACTTAGAAGGTCGACCCGTGCGGCTGTTATTGTAGTGTTTGTATCTATACAGTAGATACAATACACTGTCTCACGTACCACTCTGGAGGGGGCTAGCTGTCAAACGTCAGTCTTGTGACGAACGCGGTACGAGTCGGACGGCACCTGCGCTCCGTTGTGTGTAGTAGTGAGCCACCGTCACCGTACCGTCACTCGTTTTTAAAACACATCAACGTAAGATAATTCGTTTTAAGCGCAGGTAATTTCATTAACGATAACTCAAGTTTGATTGAATTAGGTCCGAAATTGCTTGAAAAGGGATTTGGTATTTACTCGATAACTGTTGATTACCGTAGCTACGGATAACACGGAGGAGGATCAACGGGTATTAATGAACAAATAATGACATGAGCAGGGTAACCAGGAGAATATTTAATGTTAGAGTATATTTCCAGATCATTTTCTCATTGGAAATTTGTTTTATTAAACTTATACCAGCTTTAAATTACCGTCAGATAGTATTATTCTTCTTATCATGTGGGTAGTAAGGTCTGACGATCCCATACGTACACCTTTTTTTTTTTTTTTTTAACGTGGTAAAATTATCAAATAAGTCCTCCTACTCCGGGCAGGGCGGGAGGGCCTGTCAGACTTTTACTGACTAAAATCCACGGTGTTCCTTCAATAACCCTTTACATACCGGGGCCACGGTAACGGGATGAGTCCCACGACCCCGGCGGGCTTCGGCCCTCTGCAGAGGGGGCCTCGTCATGTTGCTGACGCTCTTTGAGGCGCGCGTGGAACACGACGCGCCGTCGACCCGGGCATGGTCCATGGTCGGACAGCGAGTTGCCCTTTACTCGCTGTCCGCATGCCCGCGCCTACGGTGGCCGGAGATCGTCGGCCGACGTCCAACGCCCTGGGCGTCTACCACTGCGGCTGGGCTGGAGGGAGGATGCCATCCTCTCCCTCACGCGGCCCGCCTCCTCCTTCGGAAGCATGACTGCTTCGCAGAAGGAGGCGACCGCTTCCCACTCCCTCTCGCCCCGCAGCATAGCCTCGACCAATGCCAGGCGCGAGAGGTCTCCGCCTATCGCCGCCGTGAGGACACGTCGGTGCTCTGCCCAGGCGGGGCAGTCTTGCACCGTGTGCTCTACGGTGTCCTCAGGGCGACCCTCGCAGTGGTGACCCAGGCGTTTCCTCCTTTCCCATCAGACACAGGTACCTCCCGAAACTTCCGTGTCCGGTGAGGACCTGCGTCATGCGGTAGGTCAGGACGCCGTGACGCCGATCTAGCCACTCCTCAAAGAGGGGTCTTACCGCCGCTCTTAATTGTCTTCGTCTTAATTGCAGCGTACCCGGCCGTCGGTTGCGACAGTCGTTCCCTCCATACTGCCCTGTTATCGCGCCGGAGCTCTTCCCGCCGCGCCTCGACTTCTCGAGGCAGCGGGGATACGCCCCGGCGCTGCGCCTCCACGCGCCATTCATAGACGCGCTGGAGGGCAGTCGCCTCCAGATCCCAGGGCAGCAATCCGGCAAGGAGGTTGGCCGATTCGCCGGCAATCGTGCGGTATCCCCGGATCATTCGGATAGCCATGACCCTCTGGCATGCGACCAACTTTAGTGGTCGCGTCCGGATGCACAGGGCCCACACTGGGGACCCGTAGAGGGCCATGGACCGCACGACGCCGGCGTACAGCCTTCGGCAGGAGGCGTTTGGCCCGCTGAGATTAGGCAGGAGTCGCCTGAAGACGGCTGCTGCCCGGTTCAGCTTTGGGGCCAAACTCAGGAAATGCTCCCTGAAGTTCCACCGGCTGTCGAGGACGAGTCCCAGGTACTTCATCGTCCTCCCGACGCCGATGCGAACCCCCTCCACCGTTATGTGGGACTCGGACCGTGGCGCGTTCCGACCGCCATGGAAGCACATGGCCTCGGTCTTGTGCAGCGCCACGTCGAGTCCCAACTGACACTGACACCACACGACATCTCTCGCCGGTTCCACTCTACCCGGTGACCGGGGTAGATGACGGCTCTGTCCGTCAGGTAGTCCTCGACTATGCGACGGAGGTAGGTCGGCACCCGGTGATACCGGAGTGCCTCCCTGATTCAACTCCAGGGCAGGGTGTTAAAGGCGTTGGTGATTTCCAAAGACACCGCCAAGACGACCCTGCCCCGGGATACCGCGTCCCCCGTTGGGATTGCCTCCCTGATGCAACTCCAGGGCAGGGTGTTAAAGGCGTTGGTGATGTCCAAAGACACCGCCAAGACGACCCTGCCCCGGGATACCGCGTCCCCCGTCGTGAGGGCTCTCACGCGCATGATGGCATCCGCCGTCGAGCGCCCTCTGCGGAAGCCAAACTGGCACTCCGCAAGATCCGGGCCCACCCGATTCAGGTGCCCGAAGAGGCGGTCTGCAATTACTTTTTCCAAGAGCTTGCCCACCTCGTCGAGCAGCACGATGGGCCGGAATGCGGACGGAGAGTCCGCAGGGCGCCCGGCTTTCTGGATCAGGACCAGCTTTCCCGTCTTCCAGCGAAGCGGAAACTGGCCCCTCTCCAGGCATGCGCTAAAGAGCCCCCCTAGTCGAGGCCCGAGAGCCTCCGAGGCCAGGACCCACGCTTTCCCTGGCAAGCCGTCGGGTCCTGGGGCGGTATTTTTGGCCTTGAGCCGTTGTACCGCCACTCTCAAGTCTACCTCGGTCACCTCTGGAGCGTTGTAGACGTCGTCGTCGCTGTGGTCCGCGTTTGCGCCAGCTTCAGGTTCCGTCGGAGACGGAGCCATGGGCGGGGGAGCGTGCTCCCCTCGCGATGGGAACAGGGCGCTCACCACGTCCTCCAAGAACTGAGGCTAGTGTCAGACTTTCTAGACCGCCTCAAGGGCCTCTGACGTGGTTTATTTTGATGACCACCATTTGGCGACCGATAGCATTCAAAGGATATTACTGTTATTTTCATTAGATACTTATGTAAAAAAATATTGTGAGTCAACAGTTGGACGTGCGCCAAATACATTTTATTGACAATCCAAGTTAATTGCAAGATTTGGTTTGGTCAGAAGTTATAACGGAGCAGTTCTAGTTCGAGCCAGTGTTGAGCAGGAAATTGGGGGAAACTTATTCCTTATGAGAACGATTGGTAGCCTGGACGGTTGTTCCCATTCTCGTGATTTTCCCTTTAACCTTCCAGCTCGTGTCTAAATGAGAACAGCCACAAGGATAGATCTTCAATGGTAAGAAATGTTTACTGAGTTCAGTCCGTGAATGGGCGACTATTATAACATAGCGAAATTCCACGAAGGAATTTCGATATATATATTGTTTTGTTAATGGTAACTAGTAGTGTGGGTAGAATTCACATTACTAGCAATCTTGTTAACCCCTCCAATTAAGCTAAATATGCTTGTGTCTGGAGTGGGTTCACGGCAATAGTGTAATGGGTGGGGTTCGAACTCGTGACCTCTCGACACAAGTCCGACACCTTATCCATTAGGCTATTGACGAATGTTATAATGGTCGCCCGTTCGAAAAACACGTTAAGCTATTAGTCTTGTTCATTGTCATGTAGGCTGTGATTTGTATCTTTGACCGTCGATACGGGTAGTCAGAAGCCAAAACAAACTGACTACTGTTTTTCGAGGGGTATCGAATTACCCAGCAACTGGGTTGTGGAGTGGTGTTTTAAGTTAAGCTAGATGCTATAAGATTAGGCTCTTCCTGGTTATTTTTTCTAAATAATAGAATCAAATTTTAAAGTAGGTAGGTACTGTGGAGTTCTGCTATGTGAGCGGTCAGCCTATCGCACTGGCTGGTATAGTTTGAATTTAGACCGCAATATTTGACATTTGAAGGAATTGTTTTAGGAAATGGATAGAGCTGGCTGGGCCGCTAGGAGCTCTGACTTATTTAAAGTTATCTGTGGCTAGGAGTATATGTGTTCTGTGTGGCTGGGACGCCGCCAGCATCAGGCTACTGCAACTTCAAGGAAACATAGTGTATTACATTCTCTTTGGCCAGCATAGCAAGCTCGACAACGGTTTAATTTCAAAAATATAATTAGATAAATATTCCATAAATGTGAACATAATAATATACAATAGTACATTGTGTATTAAGGGCGGTAAGTAAGGAATTACAATCGAGGCTCTAGTAGAAGCCCGAAGTCGGAGACAGGGCTTTCTGAGTCGAGGTTCGTAATTCCCGTACCGCCCGTGAAACATACAATGTTTTTCATCACATTTGCGAGTAAATAATTAAAATTATAGGGCAGAAAAAACTTATTTATTAAAATTTATAGTCACTGTACCTACATCATTAATTGTTTTTGCTGCATGGATAATATCTGGCGGTGTTGCATTTAAATCACACTCATCGGACGACGCCGACAACATTTCTTATAACTTTTTTACTTGTCTTCAAATACAAAAGGTAAATAATTATGAATTATAGCTTTAATACCACAACACAACTATTATTAGGTACGTAACTTACGAAATAAGTGAACTTTTTTTTAAGCGGATGGCGGACTTTATGCCCACACCACAAATTATACAAATGTTTCGTTCAGAAACCTTAAAGGCAAATACTTACGTAGGTATACTGCCATGACGGAGTGTAAAAAAATAAAAATAATTTCGACGGTTTAATACAAAAAAACTTTTTACCAAAAAATTAAACCGACTCCCAAAAAACACTGCAAAGTGAAAAATAACTTTAATTTCGGTAGTCGGTGTCTTTAGTTTTGTATTTTCGTTTTTGGCACCGACTTCCGAAATTAAAGTTATTTTTCACTTTGCAGTGTTTTTTGGGAGTCGGTTTAATTTTTTGGTAAAAAGTTTTTATTTCACTCTTTTTAGTTGGTCTATTTTTAATTTACCTAGTTACAAGAGCCTAATTATCAACTACTTATAACCTTTTACAAAATATTTCTTTTCCCAATGCTGGGCCGTTAATTGTTGAGGAGTTCTCCTGGTACTTCACCATCAGCTCTACATCACCATATGCATTGTGACGAGCATAAAGTGCGTAACATCCATATTCAAGTAATCGAAACGCAATCCACTCAATACTTATTATTGAGTAGTTTCGGCGGCCATCTGTGGTCTTTATCATCAGTTCCACTTCCTCAAATGGTACTTTTTGAGAGCAACTGCACAAGTTACTATAATAAATACCCAAAACGACATAGGTGTTCCTATAATATTTGAAGAGTTCCCTCGATTTCTCCAGGATCCCATCATCAGATCCTGACGTTTATGAAAATGGGACCAATATCGAAGTATACCCTTTCAATCAAAAAAAGAATTTTACAAATCGGTTCAGCCGTCTTCGAGTAATCGATGATCACACATTAAAAAAAAAAAAAAAATATACGCGTCGAATTGATAACCTCCTCTTTTTGTCGTCGGTTGAAAAAGTATTAAAATCGATTATTAAGAACATTAGTTGAGTATTTAAGTAACATGTAGCGAGATTGCAATGACATTCCTGTTTAGATAACATTTTAAGAAATTGTTTCAATTGCGTGTAAACTCCTTGCTTGAACTTGCATGACCTGTGTGCTGTGCTATAATAGTACATTATGGTACAAGTGTGTAATGTTGGTGATTACCGCTGAGGCGCCATTGAGACCCGAGCCGTCAGGTGAGGGTCTTAAGAGAGCCGAGGACGGTAATCATCAATACACACGTGTATCATACGACGTTTTTCAACACACTTGCGAGGAAAAAACAAATATGTATTGCATAAATCGTTTAATTATTAAAACAATTGGTGAATGTACAATTTTCAAAACGATATTGGATTGTTTTTGATGGCAATTTCACAGTTTGTGTTACATTGGTACTTGCCACTTCTTTAGTACCTTCATTTACTTCTTGTGTAAATGTCGGCGACAAAGGTAAATCATACAAATTACTGGAAGGAGAGGGCACCAAATAACTCACGCTAGTAGATGTACATGGTTGTGGTTCGGGGCAAAACTTTTTTGCCTTTGGCTCCAAATTAATGGCTTGCGTTATTTTGTCATTGATTTTTGCTTTGTTATGAATTGAGTCTTCTATGTACGATTCAGCGATTGCGTCAGAACGCCATCCACCATGTCGCTTCAAAGTTAGTATATCAGCCCCCGAATCAGCCAACATTGTAGCCGACGTTCTTCTAAAACTGTGTCCAGTGTAAAAATCGGCCTCAGGCAAACCTAAATACTTCGCTATTTCTCTTGGCATATTACCAAATTTGTTAATACCGATTGTTTGTGCAGTACATTTTCCTTTCTGAAAGTTTTGGAAAAAGCGGTCATTCTTTGTTTTTGTTGAACGGAGATCTTGGTATTTTTTCACTATTTCACGAAACGTTCCTTGGATTGTAAAAGATCGTGGAATCTTGGTTTTAGTCTGGGTAATTTTGACAAGAAGCATATCTCCGTGGATTTCTACATCTTTTGTTGTAATATTGTACAGCTCTTGTCGTCTACAAGCACCAGTAACACCGAATATTAAGGCAACCTGCAAAGAAATCAATTAATTAGTTCTAAGAAATTATGCTAAAGTTACACACTTGTATATTGTAGATTCGTTTCGATTAAAAATATGAAACGTACCTTTGTTGCTAGATACTGACTATCCGGAGCCTCATTCAAAAACTTTTCAACGTCGGCTGGTGACAAAACTTTAGATTTCCGACCAATATATCCATCCGAGCGTCTCTTCAAAAATGCCATCAGGTTATAGTACGTTTTGATATCAACACCATGTTTGAGCTTAACCATGCTTCTTAACATGGAATAGATGCACCACAGGGAGCTAGGTTTGTATGTATTGGCGAGTTCAGAGAAATACGCCAAAAACACATTTTCAGAAAATGACTGGGTTTTTTTGTTGCTCTTCCATTGCAGGAAACTATCGTAAGCAGCTAAATACTTTTCTCTAGATTTTGCAGGTATTAGGCTTTCGTTTGCATTTTGTGCTGCATTTAGTATTTCTGGCGGGGTTAAATCAATCAATTGTTCATCTTCTGTACTAAAACCTGATATTTTTATAATTATTTACCACACAGCAACAAATGCGATACAAACAAAATATGAAAATTAGGGGAAAATTGGGAAATGGCGCGCAATTTTTTTTTTTTGCACGCGCCAAATGTAAGTTGATTGATTACAGCCATACAGCCTACTTCAAAATGATAATTTTTGTGATAAAATGCAAATATTTTATAAGAAATTATTGTGAATTATAAATAATTTGATAATAATAAATGTTTTTTCGTCTTAATTAGGGACACATTTATTTATTTCAAAAATGTAAATAGATTTTGGGTGGCATAAAACCTCTTTGTTGTTACAAAAAAAAAAAAAAAACTGTATTACCCGGTTAAATTGAAAATGCTCTGTTTACTCGCATATAATTTGCAGTTAGGTACTAACTTAACTTTGTAGGGATCATTCTATTATGCACTAGTGTGTAATATTATTATGCACGTGTATGTTATAGTTCGGTTTATGGCCCTAAGAACGATATAATAAGGCTCACTTTACGAGCAAGTGTGTTGAAAATAAATAAAAAAAATTACTTACCGACCTTGGGTTTCATGACAAAAAGAAAGCCCGAGAGTTTTATATGGGGCATTACGGCCAAGTTAACCTGTATGTTTAGATACTGTTTACGTGCAAGTGTGATGAAAAGTATAAAACCTATCGCGTTTATATTGAAATTCCCGAGTACACACACGCCCCCGTTACAGTACCTACATACATAGGTACGTGTTTGTACTTAAATGTAATTCATAAGAAATGCACATATTAAGGTTGATCGTAACGCTTCTCAATATTTTTTTTAATCGGGTTCGATTGTGGAGTTAAACGAAACTGCATAAGCCAATAGCATGCAAATATTAAGCGATTCTATATTGAAGGCATGGTTTGAGCGGGTTTAGTTGGGGGCTGGTGGGTACACGTGTATACTGGATGCACATTGTACATATCTCTAAGACGCTGGCTAGATACATATGTATGCCAGAAGTGTTTTACATAAAACTCCAACCAAATGTTTATTATTCAATCAGTTATCATTTATTAATGTGTTAATTTTACTAGTTTAATCTATTTATTGGATATTTGGCGCGTACTCTAAAATCGGCGGCCTAAATCTGTACTAATATTGGGTCTATCAGAAAAATCAACTTTAGATTATGTATATATTACTATGATTACCACCATGCGCTAAATTAAACGACTACCAGAAACAAGAGTAAAACACTTCCAAAAACATGCTAATATTTTTCCATTCCAGCGTCGCCCGGTCGAGTGCTGCGTCATTGCATAATTCCCAGCGCACTATTGGTTTGAAAATCCGGATATAAAACTCTCCAAGTTTCAAGACATGTATTATGCAAAAACCAGTTTATTTTAGCATAACTATTTTCTGTGTATTCGCTAAAACCTTTCTTTTGCTTGAAGGAAACGTTTTCAAAATTTAAGTGCATTTATATTTGAGAAAACTTTTAATGAATCAACTCATCAAAAGTTTTCTCAATTAAGAAAACGTTTCCTTAGGTTACTCGTATAGTCGTAGTAGGACACAGGCCTCCTCACTATGAGAGGGAATGGTCCGTAATCCACCACGCGGCCTAGTGCGGGGTGTTGGATGTCACATGTCTTCGGATTTTTAGTCCTAGGACTTGCCGGAAGGAGGAAACGCCTGGGTGTCACCACTGCGAGGGTCGCCCCGAGGACACCGTAGAGCACACGGTGCAAGACTGCCCCGCCTGGGCAGAGCACCGACGTGTCCTCACGGCGGCGATAGGCGGAGACCTCTCGCGCCCGGCATTGGTCGAGGCCATGCTGCGAGGCGAGAGGGAGTGGGAAGCGGTCGCCTCTTTCTGCGAAGCAGTCATGCTTCCAAAGGAGGAGGCGGGCCGCGTGAGGGAGAGGATGGCGTCCTCCCTCCAGCCCAGCCGCAGTGGTAGACGCCCACGGCGTCGGACGTCGGCCGACGATATCCGGCCACCGTAGGCGCGGGCATGCGGACAGCGAGTAAAGGGCAACTCGCTGTCCGACCATGGACCATGCCCGGGTCGCCGGCGCGTCGTGTTCCACGCGCGCCTCAAAGAGCGTCAGCAACATGACGAGGCCCCCTCTGCAGAGGGCCGAAGCCCGCCGGGGTCGTGGGACTCATCCCGTTACCGTGGCCCCGGTATGTAAAGGGTTATTGAAGGAACACCGTGGATTTTAGTCAGTAAAAGTCTGACAGGCCCTCCCACCCTGCCCGGAGTGGGAGGACTTATTTGATAATTTTACCACGTTAAAAAAAAAAGGACATGCCGGACGTTTCTTCACGATGTTTTCAATTAAATTAATTTAAAGCTTTTAAAGTCCTTCCAAAGGTTGTCTGGAAGATATCGCTCTCAGCGATAAGACCGCCGTTGTAACCAAAGTTATAGAAATATGGTTATGTAAGTGTGTTTTCCATTTTTGGCGTACAATAAAGTATATTCTATCTATCTACTTATCTTTTCCTTCACCAATTTGAGTGGACAGTGGTGAATAATGTGCCTGACTGGGTTCAAACCCTCGACCTGCAACTTACAAGTTGGGCCTGTTACCACTGGGCCACCACAACTCTAACTAAAAATATTCTAAAAATATATATTTTTTGTCATTCCCAATTCTCACACAAAATAATAAAGTTTACAAAGTTACTTCATTCGTATTCGTCTTGTTAAAATTAATTAAAGAAGAAATTGTTTTACCGAAGGATGTTTTAAATCCCGTTTTGTACAGAACGTTTAATCGAACCGAACTGATTTCATTTGCAAGCCATCTCGCTCGCATATAGTTCAGGAGTCAGGTTAAAGAAAAGTAAAAGGAAATAAAAAAATATACACGATGAGGATTCGCGTTCATCAACACTGTCAACCAGTAGAACGCATCATTCCCAGTAGTTAACACGGGGTATTAACCAGCGGAAATTACCCCTAAAACGCTTTCGGTCTTCCTACTTACGATTTATGAACCTGTAGGTAAGAGAAATATGTATCCCATAAAAAACAATACTTGTCAAAAAAAAAAGTCTCGCAGCTCAGTTCTTCTACCATAAAAAGTTGTGAGATCCGTGTAATACCAAGTCGGTTATTCGATTATTCAGTCCCTACTTAAGGGACCTTCTGTCTTAAGTTGTTACGTAATTATCTAACCTAACAACATCTTATAGTGACCATATCAATATTAAAAATCTTCAACGTTTTAAATAAATAGATTGACTCGGCCATCGCATGAAAACACAATATATCTCACAAGTAATACATACATATATAATATATATATATATATACATACAAAAATTGATTTTATGGGATCTCATTTCTTTTTGTAGATAGTCCTACTTTTCCTTTCCGGTACCTTCTACTTCTTGTATACCAACAAAGAATTTTCTTAAAGCCCTCTCTCTGGCTTTTTTATTCCGTTGACCATTTTACAAGTTACCTTTAAATATAATTATATCTAGATACCTATCTACACCTATTATTACATTATATCGTTACGCCCGTCGCTTAGTGAAGTACGTCGAGAAACTTCGACAGAAATCTAGAATGTTCGAGACACTAACGCCATCTAGCGGCGAATAGCAGTAGTAAGTATATCTATCTAGTCGAGACACTAACGCCATCTAGCGGCGAATAGCGGTACTGTGTATCTCAAGTAGCTCTGGAATATTCTTAGCAGTATAAACAGTGAGTCGATTTTACAGGAATGTTCTGGAACTCATAGACCAGGGTATAAATAGATCGTAAAGGGGCGCAGAGAGTCAGCCTTATTACGGGGCGAAAACGCGATATAATCGAAGCTTAACTAGTGAATTTCAGTGCCATTTAAGTGTTAAGTGACAAGTGTTGTGGTGCGAATAATTGTGTTAAATTTTTATTTTGTGTTTAATTAATTAAAGTTTTAATTTTGGTTTAATTGGCGTTAATTATTTCTATCCCGAACCCCAGCTCGTAACAATATTATACATAATTATATACAGGTACACTGATTAATGAACTGTAAATGTTACTTTGTAATCCCATATAAATATACGGGATTACAAAGTTATTTATGCAGTTGATGTGTCTAGAAAACTGGACTGAAATTGAAAAATATTTTAGTTTTTCCTTGATTCATACACTAATAAACACTAATTGTATTCTAAATTTGAAGCTTCTATGTCTGCTAGAAGTGCCTTAGACTTTTGATGATCGGTCAGTCAGTCAGTGAGTGACAAAATTAAGAAACTTTGACTCGTTACAATTCTTAAACTACTGGTTCAAATTGAATGTAATTTGAAATATACCGTATTGATACAATTCCTGTTTGGTTACTGAAAATTCAGGCTTTTAGTTTTATCCACAACGAAATTATACGGGGTCGAAAATTGCCTGAACTGCTTCGAGAAAAGTATGTACCATACTTTGCCGTTTTGGCCGTGCCGCTTTTTGCTCGACTTGGCGGGCGCACTGCCGTGCTCCCAAATAGCGAGGTGTTAAAACGAGGTGACAAAATGGTGACTTTTTATGTTGGTTTTATGGTAAGTATGACACATGGGTTATTCATTTATTAGGGCGCGTTGTGTTCATCGACATCAAACAAATTGTGATAAGAAGAAAATAATGCAAATGAATAGTGCTAATTTAGAAAGTTTAAGCGGCTGACGGTAACCAATTTCTAATGAGGTATTGATCTGTAATAATTGGTAACCTAAGTTAAAACATGTAATTAGGACCTAACTGTTTAATAAAGTGTGTTATTTACATATATATTCTAAGTGCTTTTGGTGATAACTACACCGTTTTTTCTTCACAAAAAACAGTAACAAATACTGAATAAAAAACTTTACTGATATTTTAGGCTACATAGGTATTTAGGCTACCACTGACTGAAATTCGGCTATATTAGGCTACTAGCTTCTACCCGCGACTTCGTACGCGTGGGAAGGTTTTTCCGCGCAAATCCCGATCCCGTGGGAATTTTTGGATATAAAGTAGCCTATGTGTTATTCCAGGCTGCCAACTATCTTCTTACCAAATTTCATTAAGATCCGTTCAGTAGTTTTTGCGTGAAAGAGTAACAAACATCCATCCATCCTCACAAACTTTCGCATTTATAATATTAAGTAAGAAGTAAGATAAGACTTAAGCTGTGAAAAACGGGTGACATCGGCCCCCGCATTGTTTGCTACACTGCCGGGCCGGCCGCCAGTCACCGAGCGGCCGCGCTCGCGAGAGTTCGCATGCTTGCTTTTTTTCAGTCCCGCAAATCCCGCGGATCCCGCGCCAGTAATCCCACATCATGCGGGATTGGAATCCCTATCCGATACGGAGTTGTAATTTTTAGTTTAGTATGAATGTTTTGTATATATTATGTTTGATGATGACCTGCATCAATGTTTGCATGCCAAAATGGTACAATGTACAAATATTCTTTTATATTATTGTAAATATATATTCTGAGCAAATAAATGAATATTCTATTCCATTCGAAGTTATAAGTAGGTACTTATCTTTATTCAATACTAATTTATTATTTTTTTAAGTTCCGTTCTTCCTTGATTCAAATCTGTTTTTTTTTTAGCTTTTGTATGGGACGATATACCAAAAAAAACTTATTAGAACCAAAGGGCAGCGGAATAATAAACATTTTACTTCCTATCCCACCCAGTCTTCGATTCCCACAAGCAATAAATATGTTATGTGCCTTCATTGATAGTTTTCCTGGACTGACTGTATTTGTGTATTTGAGTTTAAATGTTTGTGAATACAAAAATGTATATATACAGGAAAAATTCTTAGCGAGGCGCAACTAGTTTTGAAAACCAAGATTTAAAATCGATATGAGTTTAATTCCGCTGTTCGCGAACAGTTTCCAACTACCATCAGAACTACTAGCAGAGGGTGTCTTGAGGCTAGGTCGAGAGTATTGACGTGTCCCAGGTACAAAAGATTTACCGGAGGAGGAGGAGGCGGAGCATACAATGGAGGTGTGCGACGCTTGGGTGGAGCATCGCCGTGTCCTCGTGGAGGTGATCGGCGGCGGCGACCTCTCGCGTCCGGTCTTGTTTCAGGTCATGGTGCGGGGTGAGGGGGAATGGGATACAGTGGCCTCTTTCTGCGAAGCAGTCATTCTAGCGAAGGAGGAAGCCGAATGCATGAGGGAGAGACAACTTTCTTCCTCACGCCCCAGCTACCGTGGGAGACGCTCCGAGCGTCAGGGATCATGTGCCTACCTCCGGCCCCCGTAGACGCGGGCCTGCGGACGATGAGCAGGGGTAGCTCACCATCTGGTAAGGACCAGGCCCGAGTCGGCGGCGCGTCGTGCTCCGCGCGCCCCTCAAAGAGCAGCCAGCAATTACTGCTTTACGGGGTTGCGGGACTTTCTAACGAGATACCGCGGTCCCGGAACTCAAGGGCAACTGAAGGAGTATTCTGGGCAATTCTGGGTTTTTAGTCAGTAGAAGTCTGACACTCCCTTCTGCTCCAACTACAGCGGTAGGAATTAGATTAGCGGTAGAAATAGGCGAATTGATGAATTTCTAACCCAGAAAAAAAAAGAGCACTACTTATACAATAAAATGTATTCAATGTATAAACTCAATAGAAGACAACAAGGGTGTCGGTTTGAATAACGTTAATTTATTTATAAAACCTTTACATCATTCAAAAAACATTCAGGCAAACGTCAAACAAAATGTTTATATCAAATTATGCAAAACGTAAACTTGAAAGCTGGCATAATTCTGTCAAGAAAAAGAAAATACAAAACATGAAAACGAAATAAAAATGTTAAAGTCAATGTACCGAGGGGAGGCATTGAGGTGGGAGATAAAACATACGGAAATCCTTTAGACGGAAGAAATATTCTGAATATTGTAATGGCTAGTTTTATTTTATATACCAAAACTAGCTGTGTCCGTAATTTCGTTCACGTGGGAGGGTATTTCCCGCGTAAAATCCAATCCCGCGGGAATTTCAGGATAAAAATTAACCTATATGTTGCCCTATAACCTCCTATATATTCTACTGAAAACCCAGGAAGTCACCTTTAAATCGCTTTAGCCGTTCCAGAGATGAGCTTGGACAAACAGACTCGCAAACAGATAAGCAATATTTTACAAAAAGTTTGTCTGTATTTCATTATCGTGTAACTATAAATACTCACTATCTCTCAAGTTGGACTAATAATTTATTTCCCTTCTGATCTTATATTTAGATACACGGTTAACAAATAACATTTCACATTAGCTGCACAAAACGTCAAATCATGAGTCATCCAAACCTTTTTATTTCTCGACATGGAAATCCTAATATACGAGTATATCCTCCGCCGCGGGCGGGCGAAGGCATCTGTCAGATTCAAACTGAGTAAAACCACTCTGTGTTCCCTCGCACACTTGCGCCAGGGTCTGCGGGACCTAAATGCCAGACCGCATAAGCGAGCCCCGGCATTTCAAGCGTGAGTGAGTTGTTCTACTCCCCCCGCGACTTCTAAGAGGAGCGCGCATAGTACTCGGCGCGGACGTTCCCTAGTCTACCGACTCTGGGCCAATTATGTCATCCAAACCTGATGATAATTATTCTGATGACAGAAGTGCGTTTGACCACCACCCCACCTTTATGTAAGTAATTATCAACTTTTAGTGGTGTCGACGAGCTCTCAGAGTGCGCTGCGTGGACCACTCCATATCACACACACACCACTTCAAATATAAGGACGCGAGAGAACCCGGAGTACGTTATGCGTTATCGATCATAACATCGTCAATCATGTTTCTAGGTAAGTTATGTGATCGTAAGTACGGTAAGGTACAGTTGCTTGTGATCCGATGAGGACGGGCTATATACATTTTCGAGAAAATTATATATAGCTTTTGCTCGCGGCTTCGCCCGCGTTAATATACACTTTGTCAATCATTCTTGTTGCCAAAAGGTGTACCGCACCTTTTTGGGTGGTTAAAAAACGCACATAATATTTAAAAACCATCACCAGGATCCATCCATCCCCAAAAAGAGACACACAGTTAGTATTTAAAACCAAAAACGTAGTTTACAATACATTTTTGTAAACTATGTTTCTGGTTTTCCCGTCCTTGGCTAAAACGTGTACATTTTATGGGCTTGATACTCGTGAACACGCCACATACAGTTGCCCATGGGAAAAGCAGTGTTTTTCGAAATGTACATCTGCGACTTTCAGTGTCCGTCCTTGAGCTTTGTTTTGGGTAAATTGGAGTCTTTTGAACTGGGATGGCAAATGGGTCGGGATTATGGGATTGTTAGGAATAAATACGTTTTCACCGCTTGCTGTTCCTGTCATAATTATTGCTAGCACAACATTGTGTCTAAGGTTTTTGTAGTCGCGTGCCATTACAGAGCCTTTGTGCGTCCAGATTACGTATCAACAGGACTGGGACACCCTGTCAATTCCAGAGAGTTGAGGAACTCTACAGGGTACGAGGTCACTTGCTCGGTATCGATGACATTGTCGACGGACAGATACTAGACAACATGATTTCTTGGTCGGAAAAACATCAAATGACTCCTTCCGCTGTGGGTTGAGCGGAAAAAAGTGTCAAACTTCTACTGACTAAAAAAAAACTTATTTAAAAAATCTAATAAACCCGACTGCTCAACTGAAGTGTAAGGAACAAGCACATTTTTATTGTTAAAAGTGACAAGCAGGCGGGTCCCAATTGAACATATTTTTTAAAAATGGGATGGGTCCGCGTGCTTGTCACTTTTAAAGTTTTTTTTTTAACTTTTGTTTAAAATATTAATTAACAATTTTTTCCCGGTCGTGTCACATTGGCACTTCACCGGATTCAGAAAGTGAGTCCATATTTTTAAACTTTCTCATTGTGTTATTTTGCTAGTATTACACTAATGATAAACATGATATACTTTTTTGAAATCCTTATGTTAAGCCCTTTAATTTGATACCCATATTGTAGTATTTGAAAAAAAAAATTCTTTTCACCATGTATAATGGCTTCGCACAGCCGCCATGTTTAATTTCTTTTTATGTCACCTATCTAAGAACACTCGGGCTATTAAGACAAATCTAACGATACCTCAATTGTGTGAATCCGTTCAGGCGGTTCTGGAGATATGAAGTAATAAAGAATATTACAAACATACATACATACAAGATACGCGCGAAAAACATAACCCCTTGCAGTCGGGTAAAAATCCACCCTGTTCCTTCAGTTGCCCTTGCATTCCGGGGCCACGGTATCTCGATAGAATATTTCCGCAAACCTTACAGGTTAAGGCAATGGCTCTATCGGGCCCCGTCAATGCTGCTGACTGCTCTTACCGGCCGGTGAGCTACCCCTGCTCTCCAACCCGCGCCTATGGTGGTGGCGCCCGGGGTGTCTCCAATCTCCCGGGGGGAGGGGGGGGGCTAAGACATGAGGAAGAGAGTTGTCTCTCCCTGGCGTGTTCAGCCTCCTTTCCCTCTCGCCCCACACTATGGTCTGAACCAGAGGAGCAGTGCGCGAGATATTAGGTAGGTACATTACTGCAGTAATGTCCCTACCTTACCCAAACACTTAATACACTTAGATCGCTGACCCGATTTAGATAAAATTTGATATGGAGATAGTTTTAGACCATGGAAAAGACATAGGATAGTTTTTATTCCGAAAATCATCCCTCTATACGAAATTTTAACACCCTTTTTACATCCTTTAGGGATGATTTCCTGGATAAAACTATCCTATGTCTTTCCTAGGATCCTAAACTATTCCCATACCAAATTTAAAAATCTAATTAAATAATTTTAATTTAGCTTTGTCCAGCGGCTGCGTCCGCCTGCAATTCGAGAACTATCCCACGGGAACCTTATATCGGGATAAAAACTTCCCAGGTTACTAAACTATTTCCATGCCAAATTTCATCGAAATCGGTTCAGCGGTTTAGGCGTGAAAGGTAACAGACAGAGTTACTTTCACATTTATAATATTAGTATAGAATGGATGTAGATGTTAAAACATTATTAGTATAAGTATGACTATCACTGTTTAAACATAGCTATAGTCATAACGCATCCGTTCATTTTATGACATTGTCACTTTGAGCTTACTGTGCGCATACGAGTGCTGGTGGTGCCGATAGTAAAGTAAGTGCCCAAATATTATTAGAAAGAGCTCTGAGCTTCTCAGAGTTATAAAAAAAAGCATAAGCGTTGAAAAAGTGAAAACGCGCAAACGTTATGTTAATCACACCAATACTTACAGCTGAAAACTTCATGTATTGATAATATCTTTGAATAGTCTGCTCAATACACAATGTTGTAGCTTCAGTTATTGCAATATGTACTCTACGAGTCACAAATAGAGCTTATTACATGATGTGATGCTGGTGAAGTCTATTGGCTCAGCTGAACAATCAATTGCTCCGATGACATCTATTGAAAGGTTAGGCTCTACACTGAATGTTATCTAACAACCGTCAAAACAATTGATAGCCCTAGATTATTGTCATTGTATTTTGGAAATTAAGCAAGTTCGATTTGAAACTACCAAATCAGTTTTACTAAATCAATGATTAAATCCCGGCCCATTACCTAACAGCCTTTGAATTCAACAGTTGAACGCTTGTAAAGACATCGTCTGAATTATGGTAGAGATCATTAGAATAACTGTCAAGGCAAAGGAAATAGAGGGTAGCCATGTCTTAAATTGGTCGTCGTTGCTAGGTCTTGATCAAGTTAAAGGAAATACTATAAATTTAAGTGTTGCAATAACAAGTGTTATATTAAAATGATCTTTATTAGCTTCATCAACTACCTCGAAACACCTAAACAGATCTTGATAAATTTTAACTAAGGACCATCTCGATCATATCAGCTTTCTAACAAAAAAACCACATCATAATCGGTCCATTCCTTTAAGAGCTACAATGCCACAGACAGACACACAGTCACTTTAAACTTATAATAACCCTTTTTGCCTCAGGGGTTAAAGTCATGAAAAAATGTCTATATACTTAGAATGTTACAAAAATTTTTCACAGTTTCTTGAAGAAAATAATACTTTATTATTTTGTATTACAAAACTAACGCTGCCCCTCACTAGGAAAATTTATGTTTGTCGAGTTATTTGCATTAATATACAATTAAAAGCAATATTCTAGTTATTATTCGGGGCTTGTGATATTAGATGTAATAGTTATGATAAAATGTAAAGAACTTCAGCTATAAAGACCAAAACTTCATTGCTATGTCTCTACTAAATCCTTTGTGTCCCATGAACGCTCAACTGCTCACTAAACCGTAACATTTAGGATGGTTTATGTTAATTGCCTATTGCAGACAGTGCGGCCTTCCGGAAACATAACGACGGAAGTATATCGTCACTGAGCGTTTCTCAATGGATTCATTGTCCTACTAGACTTTTCACCTGCGAGAAGGAATTGTTACTTGAGAATAATAAAGAATATCGAAAGCTGGTAGTATTTTTTGGACATTTTACTTCAGCTGTGAAGTATATGGTTTGATAAGTGTTTGTCCTTTTAAATAAACTTTATATCTGCCACTTTTCCCGACAAAGATTTTTATAAAATCAAAGGAATATTACAAGAAATTTAATTCCTAGTATTTACCATTGTCACAAAGGAACATTCTGACAGTGAAATGAAATGAAATGAAATATTTATTTTGTAAATTGGTTATAAATAACACTTTTACACGTCATGTTTTTTTGCGTGTTAAGTTTAGCTAGATGAGGCCGGTATTTCCTAACTGACTACTCTGAGAAGAAACACCGAAACAAACTCAGAGATCATAGTCTCTTTTAAAGTCCAGATAATTTGTATTTTTATATGAGAAGCATGTAGGTTCATGTCTGTGGTATTCTTTTGAGGAAATAACCACGCAAATTTGAGCGGATCTGTCCAGACAGTGCAAGCATTTGTCAGTTATCGTGTAGCTCAACTTAGAACTTAAGGAGCTCAACAATTTGACAAAAAATACCAATGGACATTTGGGTAGGCCACACAAGTACTCAAACTGCTTGACATCATTAAATAAATCCCATAAAAAACAATACTTGTCAAAAACCCAAGTCTCGCAACTTAGTTGTTCTACCGTAAAAAGTTGTGAGATCCATGTAATACCAAGTCGGTTATTAATTTATTCAGTCCCTAATTAAGGGACCTTCTGTCTTAAGTTGTTACGTAATTATCTAACCTAACGACATCTTATAGTGACCATATCAATATTAAAAATCTTTACCGTTTTCAACCGACGACAAAAAGAGGAGGTTATCAATTCGACGCGTACATTTTTTTTTTTTTTTTTTGTTAATGTATGATCATCGATTACTCAAAGACGGCTGAACCGATTTGTAAAATTCTTTTTTTGATTGAAAGGGTATACTTTGATATTGGTCCCATTTTCATAAACGTCAGGATTTGATGATGGGATCCTGGAGAAATCAAGGGAACTCTTCAAATATTATAGGCACACCTATGTCGTTTTGGGTATTTATTATAGTAACTTGTGCAGTTGCTCTCAAAAAGTACCATTTGAGGAAGTGGAACTGATGATGAAGACCACAGATGGCCGCCGAAACTACTCAATAATAAGTATTGAGTGGATTGCGTTTCGATTACTTGAATATGGATGTTACGCACTTTATGCTCGTCACAATGCATATGGTGATGTAGAGCTGATGGTGAAGTACCAGGAGAACTCCTCAACAATTAACGGCCTAGCATTGGGAAAAGCAATATTTTATAAAAGGTTATAAGTAGTTGATAATTAGGCTCTTGTAACTAGGTAAATTAAAAATAAACCAACTAAAAAGAGTGAAATAAAAACTTTTTTCCAAAAAATTAAACCGACTCCCAAAAAACACTGCAAAGTGAAAAATAAATTTAATTTCGGAAGTCGGTGCCAAAAACGAAAATACAAAACTAAACACACCGACTACCGAAATTAAATTTATTTTTCACTTTGCAGTGTTTTTTGGGAGTCGGTTTAATTTTTTGGAAAAAAGTTTTTTAAATAAATAGATTGACTCGGCCATCGCATGAAAACACAATATATCTCACAAGTAATACATATATAAATTAAATTGTTTATTGCGATTGCCAAGTCAATCTATTTATTTAAAATGGTAAAGATTTTTAATATTGATATGGTCACTATAAGATGTCGTTAGGTTAGATAATTACGTAACAACTTAAGACAGAAGGTCCCTTAAGTAGGGACTGAATAAATTAATAACCGACTTGGTATTACATGGATCTCACAACTTTTTACGGTAGAACAACTAAGTTGCGAGACTTGGGTTTTTGACAAGTATTGTTTTATATGGGATCTCATTGCTTTTTGTAGAAAGTCCTAATTTTTTCCTTTCCGGTACCTTCTACTTCTTGTATACCAACAACGAGTTTTCTTAAAGCCCTCTCTCTGTCTTATGAGCTTTTCTTATTTTTGTAGGTAGCCTTCCTTTTTTTTATTTTCCGGTACTACTTCTTGAACTTCAGCTAAAGCTTTTTTCAAAGCCCACTCCCTCTCTCAATGGGTTTTTTTCGGAGGCTTTGATACGCACATATGGATACGCACGTACGTCTTTTGCATTAGTTAGTAATAATTAATGCCGCACTCGTCAAACGTCTCGGTTAAAGTTAATCCATAAGTAAGTAATTATGCAATTTCGGGAAATTTACTCTACTTAATACTCCCCAATACTCTTAATACTTCTTGCTTTTTTATTCCGTTGACCATTTAACAAGTTACCTTTGAGCATAATTATTATATCTAGGTACCTATCTACACTGGAAGACACGGTGGAGCATATGGTCGAGGTGTGCCCTGCATGGGTGGAGCACCGTCGTATCCTCATAGAGGCGATCGGCGGCGGCGACTTCTCGCACCCTGCTCTGGTTTAGACCATGGTGCGAAGCGAGAGGGAATGGGATGCAGTCACCTCCTGCTGCGAAGCAGTCATGCTAGCGAAGGAGGAGGCCTAACGTGCGAGGGAGAGGCAACTCTCTTCCTCGCGCCCCAGCCGCCGGGGGAGACGCCCCGGGCGTCGTGGATCGCGAGTCGATTTCGGGCCACCGTAGGCGCGGGCCTGTGGATGGCGAGCAGGGGTCGCTCACCGTCCGGTAAGGACCAGGCCCGGGTCGGCGGCGCGTTGTGTTCCACGCGCGCCTCAAAAAGCTGTTAATACCAGTGACGGGGCCTCATAGGGCCATTGCCTCTCGGGGTTTATGGGAAAGTTCCATCGAGATACCACGGCCCCGGAACTTTAGGGCTTACGAAGGAACAGGCTGGGTTTTTAGTCAGTAGAATTCTGATACACCCGAGCGGAAGAAGTAATTCGATGATATTTTTCACCAAAAAAAAAGTCCCCATCTACATCTATTATTTCATTATATTATACAGGTACACTGAATAATTAACTGCAAATGTAACTTTGTAATCCTATACATTTATATGGGATTACAAAGTTATTTATGCAGTTGTTGTATCTAGAAAACTGGAACGAAATTGAAAAATATTATAGTTTTTCCTTGATTCATATACTAAACACTATTTGTATTCTAAATTTGAAGCTTGTATGTCTGCTAGAAGTGCTTTAGACTTTTGATGATCGGTCAGTCAGTGAGTGACAAAATTTACAAAATTAAGGAACTTTGACTCGTTATAATTCTTAAACTTCTGGTTCAAATTGAATGAAATTTGAAATATACCGTGTTTATATAATGCTTGTTTGGTTACTGAAAATTCAGGCTTCTAGTTTTATCCACAACGAAGTTATAGGCTTGGCGGGGGCACTGCCGTGCCCCCAGATTATAGTGAAAGTAAAAACAACGAAGAAAGAATAACCTACATTGCCCTCACATTAACAATAATGAAATTATAATATAAAAAAAAAAAAACAAAATAAATATGTATGTACAATACTTAACAAAACAAATATTTAAATCAATAAAAAATAAATCAACTACCAAAATTTTAAAAATAAAAAAGGCTCATGTATATCACTGGAGCAGCTCATTCCCAAGCTTTCTTGTCCTCAATATAATCTTTAACAGTGTAAAAATCTTTCTGACATAGCTTACGTTTTATAAATAATTTGTATTTATTAATACTTGGTTCTTGAATATGGCTAGGAATTTTATTATAAAAACGTATACATTGGCATCTAAACGAACCACCTATTTTTTTTAACCTTGTTTTAGGAAATACATATGTGTCTTTGTTCCTTGTATTTACACTATGAATATCACTGTATTAGGGTTCCGTAGCCGAATGGCAAAAAACGGAACCCTTATAGTTTCGACATGTCTGTCCGTCTGTCTGTCTGTCTGTCCGTCCGTATGTCACAGCCATTTTATTCCGAAACTATTAGGACTATATATGTAAAACTTGGTAGGTAGATGTATTCTGCAAACAACTTTCCGATTTTATGAGAAAATTAAAAAAATATTTAAAATAAAGGGGGCTCCCCATACATGGAACTGAAACTGAAAATATTTTCTTTCATGAAACCTATACGTGTGTGGTATCTATAGACAGGTCTTTAAAAATGACATTAAGGTTTCTAAAATGACTTTTTCATAAAGTTAATCGTTTAAAAGATATACGCTTCCAAAGTGGTAAAATGTGTGTCCCCCTCTAACTTCTATAATAATGAAGTGAAAAATCTAAGAAAACCATGTGTTGTAGATCTTAATGTAAACTTTCAACCAAAATTGAACGAGATCGAGTCAGCAGGTTTTGAGATACAGTATATTTTCTAAAACCGCAAATATAACTTTGTAATTCATACAAATACTATGAAAAACAAAGTTATTTGGCGTAGTTGTAAAAATTGTAAATAATCTAGTTTTAAGAAATTTGTAAGGTTTTTTGTTTTTTTTTTTTAATAAATATATTAAGTATATTATATTTATTATAGCTATTAGGGAACCCTTCTTATGCGAGTCCGACTCGCACTTGGCCAATTTTTTTTTAAACAGTTTATTATTTTTGTGTGCATACAAGATATTCTCATAAATATACTGAGATGGCACAGTCATAATATTAATCTCTTTAAATTTGTCTCTTAAGGAGTGCTTGGGACTTAATTTATAAATTGCACGAATGGCCCTTTTTTAGGGTTCCGAAGTCAACAAGGAACTCTTATAGTTTCGCCATGTCCGTTTGTCTATCCGTCTGTCCGCGGTTTAGCTCAAAAACTATTGGTACTATAAAGTTGTACTTTGGCATGAGTATACACGTTAATGACGCCAAAAAAGTGGTAAAATAAAATTTTGAAAAAAAAACAATTATTTAGGGTACCTCCCATACATGTAAAGTGGGATGATAATTATTTTTTTCGTTCTTCCCATAGTGTGGGATATCGTTAGATAGGTCTTTCAAAAATATTAGGGGTTTGGTAAGACCGTTTTTTGATTAAGTAAGCCGTTCGTGACTTATCAAGCTTTAAAGTACCAATTTTCGTTAGAGTCAAGTGTCCTCCCCCTCTATCAACTAAACGGTTGTAGTTAGAAATTCAAATGTCACGGCAGTAGTACCTATATATAACGAAATTTAAAGGAAAACTATCACACGTAAGTGGGCTTTACAAGTTTACGAGTAATAGTCGACCAATTTTATTTGACTCGAAAATTTCGAACAACTCTACAGAAATGTCGATAGATGGCGCTAAGCGCCAGTTGTATCGTGCTAGCTTCTTGTGACGATTGAGTAGTGTAGCTCTGTGTCCGTATTTAAATTCAAAACACCGGCTAAGACACTTATCGTGCAAAATTGTCGGATCAGGTGAGGATTTGTATAGGAAGTCAAATTAGTTAGGTAGTCATGTTTGGCTTTTAGTTAGAGCATGGTACGAAACGATCAGTCAGCGAATACGACACGCACTTGGCTGTTATAAAAACTACGGAACCCTACACTGCGCGTGGCCCGACACGCACTTGACCGGTTTTTGTAATACAAATATTGTGTGAATGTCGGCGGCAGTGAAACTTTTCACTGTGATATTATATTATATAAAGCTAGATTACCACTCACTCACTGACATAATTGTTCTCCCAGATGGTGGATGGGGAGGTGGGTATATTTTGACAGATTCGTAAACAAGTAACTCTCAAACCTACGGGAAAAATGCCAAACCCCCCCTTTTCCCCCCCCTTCTCCCCCCCCCCTATCGTATCTCGGAAACTACGAGACCCGTATTTTTTTCTTTTTACGGATTCGTATAGAGGAGGCTCGGTAAAGTAAAAACCATTTTTCAAAGTCCCCCCCCCGCCCCCCTTCTCCCCCCCTTAAGGCGGATCTCGGAATCTAAGAGACTTGGAACATTTTTTTTTTCAGATTCATTTAGAGGGGCAATGCTTTAGTCGAAATAATTGTGCAACCCCCCCCCCCCCATTTACCCCCCCCCCCCTTTTTTTTTTTTTTCACAAGCACGCGAGGTGCTTGCACCTCGCGCAACACGCAAATACTTGATTTAGAGGGGCAATGCTTTAGTTTTCTTCACAAGCACGCGAGGTGCTTGCACCTCGCGCAACACGCAAATACTAGTTATATTATATAAAGCTAAATTACCACTCACTGACTGACTGACTCACTCATTGACATAATTGTTCTCCCAGATGGTGGATGGGGAGGTGGGTATATTTTGACAGATTCGTAAATAAGTAACTCTCAAACCTACGGGAAAAGTGCCAAACCTCCCCTTTTCACCCCCCTTCTCCCCCCTCCCTATCGTATCTCGGAAACTACGAGACCGGTATTTTTTGTTTTTTACGGATTCGTATAGAGGAGGCTCGGTAAAGTAAAAACCAGTTTTCAAAGTCCCCCCCCGCCCCCCTTCTCCCCCCCTTTAGGCGGATCTCGGAATCTAAGAGACTTGGAACATTTTTTTTTTCAGATTCATTTAGAGGGGCAATGCTTTAGTCGAAATACTTGTGCAACCCCCCCCCCCCATCACCCCCCCCTTTCTTTTTTTTTCACATGCACGCGAGGTGCTTGCACCTCGCGCAACACGCAAATACTTGATTTAGAGGGGCAATGCTTTAGTTTTTTTCACAAGCACGCGAGGTGCTTGCACCTCGCGCAACACGCAAATACTAAACCCCCCATCTCCCCCCCCCCCCGTTTTTTTTTTTTTCACAAGCACGCGAGGTGCTTGCACCTCGCGCAACACGCAAATACTAGTTATATTATATAAAGCTAAATTACCACTCACTGACTGACTGACTCACTCATTGACATAATTGTTCTCCCAGATGGTGGATGGGGAGGTGGGTATATTTTGACAGATTCGTAAACAAGTAACTCTCAAACCTACGGGAAAAGTGCCAAACCTCCCCTTTTCACCCCCCTTCTCCCCCCTCCCTATCGTATCTCGGAAACTACGAGACCCGTATTTTTTGTTTTTTACGGATTCGTATAGAGGAGGCTCGGTAAAGTAAAAACCAGTTTTCAAAGTCCCCCCCCCGCCCCCCTTCTCCCCCCCTTTAGGCGGATCTCGGAATCTAAGAGACTTGGAACATTTTTTTTTTCAGATTCATTTAGAGGGGCAATGCTTTAGTCGAAATACTTGTGCAACCCCCCCCCCATCACCCCCCCCTTTCTTTTTTTTTCACATGCACGCGAGGTGCTTGCACCTCGCGCAACACGCAAATACTTGATTTAGAGGGGCAATGCTTTAGTTTTTTTCACAAGCACGCGAGGTGCTTGCACCTCGCGCAACACGCAAATACTAAACCCCCCATCTCCCCCATCACCCCCCCTTCTTTTTTTTTTTTCACAAGCACGCGGGGTGCTTGCACCTCGCGCAACACGCAAATACTAAACCCCCCCATCACACCCCCCCTTTTTTTTATTTTTTTCACAAGCACGCGAGGTGCTTGCACCTCGCGCAACACGCAAATACTAAACCCCCCCATCTCCCCCCCCATTTTTTTTTTCACAAGCACGCGAGCTGCTTGCACCTCGCGCAACACGCAAATACTAAACCCCCCCATCTCCCTCCATCTCCCCCACATTTTTTTTTTTTTTTCACAAGCACGCGTGGTGCTTGCACCTCGCGCAACACGCAAATACTAGTTATACTATATAAAGCTAAATTACCACTCACTGACTGACTGACTCACTCATTGACATAATTGTTCTCCCAGATGGTGGATGGGGAGGTGGGTATATTTTGACAGATTCGTAAACAAGTAACTCTCAAACCTACGGGAAAAGTGCCAAACCTCCCCTTTTCCCCCCCCTTCTCCCCCCTCCCTATCGTATCTCGGAAACTACGAGACCCGTATTTTTTTCTTTTTACGGATTCGTATAGAGGAGGCTCTGTAAAGTAAAAACCATTTTTCAAAGTCCCCCCCCCGCCCCCCTTCTCCCCCCCTTTAGGCGGATCTCGGAATCTAAGAGACTTGGAACATTTTTTTTTTCAGATTCATTTAGAGGGGCAATGCTTTAGTCAAAATTCTTCTGCAACCCCCCCGCGCAACACGCAAATACTAAACCCCCCCATCGCCCCCCCCCCCCCACTTTTTATTTTTTTCACAAGCACTCGAGGTGCTTGCACCTCGCGCAACACGCAAATACTAAAGCCCCCCATCACCCCCCCCATTTTTTTTTTCACAAGCACGCGAGGTGCTTGCACCTCGCGCAACACGCAAATACTAGTTAATAATTATAAATCTACATTTTGCACAAAATTATACCTTTTTTTTTTTTTTTTTCTGGGTGGGTAAATCATCGAATAACTTCTCCCGCTCTGGGTTAAGCGGGAGGGAGTGTCAGACTTCTACTGACTAAAAACCCACCCTGTCCCTTCAGCTGCCCGTAAGTTCCGGAGCCGCGGTATCTTTTTACTATATTTCCGCGACCCCGGCAGGCTATGGCTTTATGAGGCCCCGTCACCAATGCTGACGGCTCCTTGAGGCGCACGTGGAACACGATGCGCCGCCGACCCGGGCCTGGTCTTTGCCGGACGGTGAGCTACCCCTGCTCGCCGTCCGCAAGCCCGCGCCTACGGTGGCCGGAAATCGGCTCGCGATCCCCGACGCCCGACAAAATTATACCTATGACACTTGATTTCATAGTTGCTTTATCTTTTTATATGCTTGGCTATGAAAGCTCATAATATGAACAAAATAATTAGTTTATTCAAGATCTATACAGACGCCTAGTTGACACTTCGCGTGACCCAAGTGCTGGCTTTTACCTTGGACAGAGGTTAAGCATTGCTATTATCTTTTGGGTACATTACCAGTGGACCGCGATGCGAACGAATTTCTGGATGACATATTTTAGTTTATTTTTAGATGTATATATTATTATGTAGTTTAGGGATTTTATTCAAGTGTTTAAAGTGTTAATAGAATAAAAATTTAAATATTATGTCTTGTATGCATTTTAAATGAATAAGCTTCTATAAATCAAAGTCAATAATCTAGAAAGAATAAAAATACATTACGGCAGTTGTATGCAGGGCAAGGGCCAAAGTTGGCACAAAATAAGTTTACCACAAAGTTTCATTAATCGTTACTCCGGCACCATCGTATCTTCTTAGCTCTTCATGCTGAGCTGGCGCTGCCACTGCAGCTACAGAAAAATCTCAAACGGCGAAAATATATTAACCTGGTAGTTATATTTTCTTTCTTTTTTTCGAGCTGTTATGAAAATAACTGCCGCACCGGTCGATTTTCTCGGTTAAATATTGCTTGCCGGAAACGATCAGTGGACGGGTGGCCATCGTAATGTAATATTGAGATTCAGCCAAGTCTCGGAAAGTATATTGACCCGATGGTCCTAGTTGGTATTTATGTGTACATCTTTGACAGTTGTTACGAGTACTCAGAAGAAAATTTGACACCAGTCTTCCCAAGGATTATTATAATGTTAGCCTGTTATTGGGTTGTGGAGTTGTGGTAGTGTGGAAGGTTCAGATTTATTCGTTTCTGTGCAGTTCGATTTGGTCGTGCACATTATAAGTTATGTTAGTGTAGTGGGAGTGGAACACTTGAAACTGTCTGTAGTATAAAGTTATTAATTTGATTTAGAACTGCCTTTCATGGAATATTCAAAGGAAACGCATGGATTAGAAATAAATTCATCTTAAAGCCCTTGCATTATAATTCGCCACAGGTAACATAAAAAACCAGTTAGTGCAGTTTCTGGAAATATCAGACAACAGAAATCACTAGCTATAAATAGTCCATATTCATCTACTGGCACGTCCACACTCGCTGCACTACTATTGTGTTCACCGCACTATAATACAAAGCAGTATGCTCGGCGGCTTTTCGTGATTTTCACAATGTGAAAATATTTTGTATAAACTACCTGCATCGAAGTATACAAAAACTTCATGGATGTTAAAAAAAATACAATGTATTCCACGCAGTGGTTTGAGAGATATTGCGCATACCTGACAGCTGCGATTTCGTATAACTCGCCTTGTTTGTAAGTACACCTGACTTTAATTTTTTTTTAATTACTGATGGGCTCACTCTTGACCTTGATCCCGCCTGATGGTAAGTAATTGATGAGGTCTAAGATGGGATGAGCGAGCCCAGAAGATGCCTATTTACTCGTGTTTTAAAGGCTGAAAGGTCATAAGTGGCAGGGAACACAGAAGCCAGCAGAGAATTCCACAGCTTAGCTGTGTGTACAATAAATGTGGAGGAGAAGCGCTTGGTACGACAAGACGGTATATCAACCAAGTGTGGGTGGTACCCAGCCGTGCGTCTGGTAGACTGATAGTGAAAGGGAGATGGAGGAATCAGGTCATGGAGCTCCTGCGCACACTCCCTGAAGTACAATCTATAGAAAACTGACAGGCAAGCAACGATTTGCCGAAGAGCCAGGCTATGGAGCTTGTCCACTAGCACTCGTCGCCTATAAGCCTTTTAGCTCTCCGTTCGATCGAGTCCAGTGCAGCAAGTTGGTACTTTACAGAGCCATCCCACAAGTGGCTGCAATACTCCACGCAGGAACAGACCTGGGCTTTATAAAGATTTAGAAGCTGTCCAGGCATGAAGTACCGCCTCACCTTGTGTAGCCAGCTTTTTGCTGGAGTCTGAGCTTTGGACTCGATGGTTGAGCCTGATGAATTAAACTACCGATAATGCTGAAAGGTATTTACTTTGGTAGGATTAATTGTTTAACAAAACGAATGTAAAAAATGCATGCGACATTACAAGGCGTAGAGAACAGAGAGAAAAAAGGTGAATGCCACATACTATGTATGCAACTATAGTCAATTGTAAGGTGCCAAATTTAAATGTTCAACACTTCCTCTAAATTTGAGCTACCTAAATAAATTTTACATAATTAAAGAAAACAGCAATCTGTTAACAAAACATATTCACAACTGCAGATGAAAGTAAAATACAATATTTTACAATGTGAATGTACATACATTAATGAAATAGAATCACAAGTAAAAAAAAATGCTTACACATATTATTGAAATTAAATCATAATTGAGACATGCCTAATTTATCTCTTAAGTACATAAACCTGTCTCTAGATAAGGCTTTTGTAAATATATCTGCCAGTTGGTCTTTACTACATACATAGTTCAAATTAATTATTTTTAAATAATATTTTTCTTTTACAAAGTGGTATTTAATGTCTATATGTTTACAACGCTTGTGGTAATTAGTATTTTTAATAACACTTATTGCACTTTGATTGTCTAAGTTCAAACACAAAGATTCATGGGTAAATTCACTAATATCACACAGTAGCTGCTTGATCCACATAGCCTCTTTAGTAGCTGCACAGGCAGCCATGAATTCAGCCTTTGTAGTGGAGAGGGCAACAGTTTGCTGACGGTGGCTCGACCAGGTGTTTGCAGCACCATTTTTGATAAACACATAGCCTGTTACAGATCTTCTAGTGTTCGGATCATTTGCATAATCAGCATCACTGTACCCAATGACAGATGGATCTGGTGTTTTATAATAACATAAGCCATAGGCTTAAGTATCTTTGAGATACTTAAAGATTTTCTTTACTGCATTCCAGTGTGGTTCTTTATAACAATTTAGGAATCTACTCACCAGGCTCACAGAGAACATTACATCTGCTCGACTCACTATAGCAAGATGTATGAGTGATCCCACAGCTCGGCGATATGGTATATTCTTGTCTGGCTGATCATCTCCTTTTTCCAGTGTTACATGAGGATCGGCTGGAATTGCATTTGGATTAGCATCATTCATATTAAAGACTGTTAGGAGCTGGTTGATATATTTGCACTGATGAATAAAAATAGAGTTGTCATTTTTCTGAATCTGCATACCAACAAAGTTACTTAATTTGCATATTTTTACTACAAAAATGGTTTGTAACTCATTTATAAATTCTTTCAATACTGATTGACTCTTTGACAGTAACAGTCCGTAGTCAAGTATCTCAAAGATACTAAAGCCTATGGCTTATGCCACAGGCTTTAGTATCTTTGAGATACTTAAAGATTTTCTTTACTGCATTCCAGTGTGGTTCTTTATAACAATTTAGGAATCTACTCACCAGGCTGCTCACAGAGAATATTACATCTGGTCGACTCACTGTAGCAAGATGTATGAGTGATCCCACAGCTCGGCGATATGGTATATTCTTGTCTGGCTGATCATCTCCTTTTTCCAGTGTTACATGAGGATCGGCTGGAATTGCATTTGGATTAGCATCATTCATATTAAAGTCTGTTAGGAGCTGGTTGATATATTTGCACTGATGAATAAAAATAGAGTTGTCATTTATCTCAATCTGCAAACCAACGAAGTTACTTAATTTGCATATTTTTACTTCAAAAATGGTTTGTAACTCATTTATAAATTCTTACAATACTGATTGACTCTTTGACAGTAACAGTCCGTCGTCAACATAAATACAAATATAACATTATGCTCCATTTATATTTCTGACATATACACTTTGATCTGCTTTACTTTGAATGAACCCAAACTTCTTTAAGACAGCATCAAGTTTTGAGTTCCAGCATCTGGGTGCTTTTTTTAAGCCATATAGAGACTTCTTTAATTTACATACAGCATTCTCCTCACATAGTAAACCTTCTGGAGGGAGCATATAAATATCCTCTTCTAAGTCACCATATAAGAAAGCTGTTTTAATACTAAGTTGTATTACCTCAAGGTTATATTGTGCAGCAATAGATAGTAGTATACGCATTGAGTCATACCTTACTGTCGGTGAGAATGTCTCCTGGTAGTCGATACCTTTTGTTTGTGCAAACCCCTTTGCACCCAGACGGGATTTATAACGTGGACCTGCTGACTCTTCTTTAATTTTGAACACCCACTTGCTTCCTATTGTTTTCACATCTGGGGGCTTCTTGATCAATGTCCATGTTCCATTTGTATCATGAGCTTTGAGTTCTTCATCAATAGAACTTTTCCACTTTTCAGCATCAGGAGATTCCATAGCTTCTTTGTAAGTCTTAGGAATAACATTTAGTTGTACACAATCACTCACACTCTGGTACATAATCACTATCAGAGCTTTGCTTTTCTTCTTCATTTACTGTGTCAGTAAAGTAATCATCTGATTCACTGAGCTGGTTTTATGCTGTAATTGTTTTTATCTCTGACAATTCCACTGGTACATTATTTTTCTGGACTGTTGACTCAAGGAATACTAGATCCCGGCTTTTAACAACTGTTTTAGTATTAGGTATGATAAACCTATATCCCTTGGTATTCTCACAATATCCAATAAACAGGAGTTTTTGAGCTTTGGCGTCCCACTTTCTGCGTTTTTCCTTAGGCAGGTGAACTATGGCTTCACACCCAAACACTCTCATGTGATTGACTTTTGGCTTTTGTCCTGACCACATTTCTTCTGGTGTTTTTTCTGAGAGAGATTTAGTTGGAGATCTATTTATGATGTAGGCAGCTGCTTCAGCCCAATAACATTTTGACAGTTTGGCATTTAGGATCATACACTTTGCTCTCTCAACCAATGTTCGGTTCATGCGCTCTGCTGTGCCGTTCTGTCCTGGAGTATATGGTGTAATAGACTGGTGAATGATCCCAGAGTCTTTCAGGTACTTAGAAAATTCTTTGTTCATATATTCAAGACCATTGTCTGTTCTGAGTATTTTGATTTTGCAGTTTAATTGATTTTCTACTTCATTCTTGAATTCTCTAAATTTCTCTAAAACTTCAGATTTCTTGTGAATGGTATAAACAAATATTTTCTTTGAATGATCATCCAGAAATGTTACATAGTATTTGGCACTTCCAAGCGATTGGGTCTCCATCGGGCCACAGACATCAGAATGGACTAGTTCAAGTAATTCCTTGGACCTTGTTCCTTGGCTCTTAAAAGGTAACCTGGTAAGTTTACCTTCCTGACAGGTTAAACATGTCAGTTTTTCTGTAATTTTGGATATGTTGACACCATCTGCATTTTCTGTCATTTTCTTCAGGCTTCAGATTCTCAAGTCAGGAGAAAATCAACGCATGGATCATCTGAACTTCTGAAGTTCAGATGATCCATGCGTTGATGCCATAGGTAAGTATTGGTTTCATCAACATCAGACATGCATGCATAGCCACCAGGCATATTTAGCCGGTACATGTTATTGATTAAACTTGCAGTAGCTACGACTTCATTTGTATTATTAAGTATGACACAGCCGCTACTGTTATAGTTTACTTTACCGCCACTGTTTATTATTTGACTCACAGATATTAAGTTAGTTGAAAGTTCAGGTACATATAAAACATTTTTAAATAATATATTGTTTTCTTGACCTTTTCCATTGTAGACACTCAGAGCTATTTCTCCAGATTTTTGCACTGTTAGCATTTTGTCATTTGCAACTTTAATATTTTAAATTAGCGGTACTGTAGCTCTCTGAAGTAGTTCATAATGTCTTGTCATATGGTCCGAGGCTCCTGAGTCAATATACCAGGCTTAATTATTGTTTAAAGTTGCTACAAACACTGCAGAATAACTTGAAGAGGTATCTTTGATTGTATGATTCTTTTCTTTTCTTCTTAACTTACACTCGGGGCTCTTATGACCATACTTATTACATGTGTAGCAGCGAGGACCTTTTGACTGTTTCTGAGGTACTTTCTTATGAGATCCGTGATTAATTGCAAAAGCTGTAGAATCAGTATCATTCAATCTGACATCTTGAAGTATTTTTGACTTAACGGAGTCAGCTGATATTTTCATACCTGAGCTTTCTATGGCAATAATCATGGGCTTGTAACTTTCAGGGAGACCGGAGAGTAGCAGGGTACCCAGCCACTCATTATCTACTTGAAATCCTATATTACGAAGCTTATGCGCTGTTGTCATCACTTTGCTAACATATTCTTCAATGTTCTGGCAATCTGCTAGCCTTGTGTTACATAAATCACGCAGCAGACCAACTCGGCGTGTCAACCCGGAGTCGTCAAAAGCCTTAGCTAACTTGTCCCACACTTCTTTTGCAGTCAACGCATCCTGAATATGCACGAAATTGATGGGATTAACCAGCAGTATAAGCTTTGATCTTGCTTTAATGTCGTCTTTTGATTCTGGTGCGGTTGTGCGGTCACATTCGATACAATTCCATAATCCTTCGTGTTGTAGAAACGCTTTAACAGCAAAGCGCTACGTAGCATAGTTATCTCGACCGGTTAACTTTTCAATTAATGTCATTTGATTGCTGTTTGCCATATTTCACTGATTTTGCACAATTCACCGGAGTCCGGAAGAACACGTTTTTCTTGAGGTTATATTTTTCTTTAAACTATTATTTAGCACTGAGTCTTTCGAATTCTATTTGTTTAGGGCTTTCTGGGCCCATAGCCTGATGAATTAAACAATCAATAACACTGAAAGGTATTTACTTTGGTAGGATTCATTGTTTAACAAAACGAATGTAAAAAATGCATGCGACATTACAAGGGTAGAGAACAGAGAGAAAAAAGGTGAATGCCACAGACTATGTATGCAACTATAGTCAATTGTAAGGCACCAAATTTAAATGTTCAACAGAACCGAAGTTGAGGTCTGACGTCAACTCCATGCCCAAAAGCTCCAGGCGATTGGTAACTGGCACAGATGTACTTCAGAAAGTAGGGGTCAATTCAAAAGGGCTCCTTTTAGCGCTAAAAAAAGGACAAGCCTGTGTTTTCAGAGCGTTGAATTTGACCAGATTGTCGTCACCCCATAGGGAAACGAGATTTAAGGTCAAATTCATGCGCTCTACCATGGCCTTTCTGAGAGTGGTAATTTTGTCCCTCTCAGCTCTAGAGCTGGATAAGTATCTCTCTGAGACTGTGCTGTTATCCGCGTACCCAACTGCTCCCAGCTGAAGTAGGTTGGGAGTGATCATTATTTTCAGTACCTACTTTGTTTGATTTTTCTTTACAAATATTTTATCCCATCGGCAAGAACATTTCCTGTATGGGTAAGAAATGTATGTTAAAATACTACATCATCTGAAAACGCAATAAATTGTACGTGAAGAAAAAGTTGAAAAATCGATTTTTTTAAGTGCTCTGTTATGAGGGTGTTTGTAAATGAGAAAAGCACAAAACTAATTTGCTGTTGCTCGGTAAATGATATAAATATAATGAAACTATCTTCGAAAAGCGTTGTTTATAGTTGTAAGTAAAAACTTAACTCAGAAGACGCATATTTCTCGTTCTGTGTTTGTATGAAATAATGGAGGTTTGCAGTAAGCATGAATAACGCATTGTGAACTTGAATGAGTTTCAGTCAACATGGAATACGTTCTACATAATATGAGGGCAGTGTGCTTAATGTACTTCTGCTACCGTACAATATTAGGGTCACAGCACACATATCAACTCAGGAGAGTTTCTCCCTATTCATCGATATTTCTTGTTAAAATCGAACGTTGTGAATGACAGCCAATGAAAGCACGTTCGGCAACGCAGACCGCAGGAGGGGCGTAGACGAAGAGACGTAAGCTAGGATACGGAGAACCGTAAGCGTGGGAACTGAAAGTCGACCACGCACCGCACCGAGGTTCGTGAGCTTGTCCAAAGGCGAGGCCATTACGTTACGATTCCGATTAGTGTGCGTTGCAGTAGGGAGTTTCATACAAATAATACTGAACGGCTCGAGTTGATACGGTGACGATCCCTTTCCGAGTTGATATAAACCTTACCTTTAAACTTTATATCAACTTTAGTTAGATAAACTGTAGACGGCATATCATATAGTATTGCTATCGTAACGTAACTTCATTTGATTTATACGTAACTGATTTAGCACTATCATTATCCGCTTAGCCTTTTCCCAACTACAGTCGGCGTCAAAAAAATCGCACCTATTTCAGAATTCCCTTCAAAGTCGTTTTAATCCTATTAATCATTGGTAAAAATATGACTATAAGGTATTATTGAAAAGGCAATTTGTTTAAATTTCAGAATAAAGCAATAGAATTGTTGTTTTTTACCAGGTAATAAAAAAACAAGCTAATGCAAATGATTGCAACGTGTCGTTTTATTTTAAGATTATTTTTACAGAAGTTCTGTGGACTGATTGGAGTTGTTTTTCCAGCTCAACAACACTGGAGAAACATGTGCAGTATTTTCTTCCAGATCCACGTCTTTTTTGCAGTAGTGCAATGACTTGAGCGGCTCCATCTGCAGTGGTATGCATCTTCAGGGATATTTTTCTTGCTGTAGTTGTTCACGAGTATTTCTTCCAAAGGTTGGACAGCGAATGACCGACGTTTTTTTTTTTTTTTGGTGTTTGGCATCTCGCAGTTCAACCTCTTAACCGGGCTTGCCTGTGGTTGCCTTAATTAATAAATTAATTAAAGCCTCCAGCCAGGACTTATTATAAAACTTACAAACTGTGCGGACCTCGGCTTAGGGCCGTCGCAGGGGGAGGGCAGCTAAGGACAGGCTGGGTCATATCATTATTATTGTCTTTATTTTCAATATATACATATAAATTACATTTTTAAATATTCTCTAAAAAAAAAAAAACATTTAAAAATATAAAAAATAGTAGCCCACCGGTACCGGGAACAGGGTCCAAGCTACCGGCGGTCAGGGCTCCATAGAGAGGAACCTCCTGACGATACGCGCCGTGTCCAGGAGTACCGCTCTCTGAAGCAAGCCCTTGATCCAACCGTCTAACGAGAGCCTCCTGAGGTGTTGGTCGAGGCTCTTGGCTATTAAGCCATTGGCTGAGATGACTATCGGTACAATGATTGCCGAGCTCACATCCCACATGTCGACAATCTCGTGTGCCAAGTCAAGATACTTGATTTGCTTATCTTTCTCAGCTTTCACGAGGTTCTCGTCATGCGGGATGGTTATGTCGACAATCATGGCACACCTCACGATTCGGTCCACCACCACTATATTAGGCTTATTGGCTACAATAGTCCTGTCAGTGATGATAGACCGATCCCAGTATAATGTGACATGGCCGTTATCGAGAACTGAGTCGGGCACATACCTATAGTACGGCACTTCCGATTCCACAAGAGAATATTTCAGAGCAAGTTGCTGATGAATTATCTTGGCTGCAAGGTTGTGCCTGTGCAAGTACTCTCCATTAGCAAGACGAGAACAACCAGAGATAATGTGGCGGATTGATTCACCCGGACGGTGACATGCCCGACATATGTCAACCGTGCCATCCTTCACAATAAATTTCCGGTAGTTGTTCGTCATGATAACTTCGTCCATAATTGCACAAACAAAACCTTCGGTTTCCCCAAAGAGGTCACCGAAGCGCAACCAAGCTACGGACGCTACTTGGTCTACGTCGGACCCATGTAGGGCCCGGAAAAAACGTCCATGAAGCTCTTTACTCTGCCATATCCCTCTGCGATCGTTAGTGTCTAGCACTGCAGGTTTGCGCCAGTTCTCATTAGCCAAGGAGAGCGGGGTGAGTCCCTTATCCACCGCTACTACATCTCGAAGCATACCCACTTCAGAAGCAAGGAAATGTTCCCTGAGACTGCATACCTCGCGGTTGTGGAGAGTTTTAGCATTCAAAAAGCCACGACCTCCACATTTCCGCGGGATATACAGCCTCATCACTGATGAGCGTGGGTGATGCATTCGATATGCAGTCAGCAATGTACGAACTCTCCTATCCAGGGCGTCAAGTTCAGTTTGAGTCCATTTGAGTACGCCGAAAGAGTATATCAACACTGGCATGACCCAACCGTTGAAGGCACGCACCTTGTTCCCGCCCGATAGAAGGCTTTTAAATACCATCTTTAGGCGGCCAAAGAAGCGCTCCTTCAGCGATTGCTTCATGTCAACTACATTGATACCTAACGCTTCCGACATACCCAAATACTTTTAGGTTTCGGTTGGAGAGAGGGATCTCAGGTTTATGGAATTCGAGGGTTGAGATCCCACGGATTCCACAATCTCCCCTCGCTTTACATGCATAATCGCACATTTGTCGACACCAAACTCCATCCTGATGGCACTACTGAAAGTTTCAGTTATCTTCAGTAGTTCCGTCAGCTGTAGACTAGTGGCGCCAAAAATTTTTAAATCATCCATGTAAAGGAGGTGGGAAATAACCTGACCACCTCTTTTCAACCTATAGCCTAGGCCTGAATTCTCCAGCAGTGTGCTTAGAGGATTCAAGGCTAAGCAAAACCAAAGCGGACTCAAACTATCGCCCTAAGATATGCCTCGCTCGATCCTTATCGGTTCGCTGTATCTTGGGATATATCGACATCCTGGATAGCGAAGAACTGTCCTCCATTGTTCCATACATGATGTCAGAAAGGTGCGTAAAGTTGCATTAATTTTATACAATTCTAGCACCCTCATGAGCCATGTATGAGGCACTGAGTCATAGGCCTTCTTGTAGTCTATCCAACATGTCGACAGATCTTTTTTGGAACGTCGAACCTGTTGGCTAATGGCCATATCAATGAAGAGTAGCTCCTTAGTACCGCGGGACCCATTCTTACATCCATTTTGAGAGGGAGACATGATGTGATTGTTGTCAATGTGTTTGTTAATTTTAGCTCTCAAAATGGATGTCAGAACCATATAAACCGTAGGCAGACACGTGATTGGTCTATAATTTTTGGGGTCCACGGTGCTACCAGATTTGTGGAGCAGGTGGGTAACTCCAGTGGTAAAGAACTCGGGTAGTGAGCCAGATTCTAGGCCAGATTGGTACTGAGACGCCAAGCGAGCGTGCGATCTTGTTAGCCATTTGATCCAAAAGTTATGCAGTCCATCCGGCCCTGGAGACTTCCAATTAGGCAGCGGACGAACTGCATTGGCTATATCATGGGGGCTGATGATGATTGCCCCCATTTCTGGTATTGGATCGCACGCTTGCTTGACCTCCCGGGTCCAATCACCTTCGGTGTGACTGACAGATACCGACCAGATGTTGCGCCAGAACGTACATAAGGCGTCATCATCGGGCAGGCACATATCAGTCGCACCTTGTTCCGGTCGCTCCCAAGCCCTATATACCCACCTTTCGTTACTTCGGAATGTGCGATTCTGGGTGAATCGCTCCACTCGCCGTCTATACCTTCGGATACAGTTTGCCCATGCATACACTTTCTGCTTTAGGAAGTCGATGCGCTCTGTGACACAGGACATATAATTATGTGGGTGGATATTGGTTCCCAAAAACGCCCGTCTCACAAAGCGCATCACTCTCGGGCGAGTGTTGCCCTCCCTAAAGCAAATAAGTTTGCCAATGAGTGCCCTGGCCTCACCAATACGGCGCTCGATCCTATACTGCCAACCTGGGACAGCGGGTTTAGGTCGTATAGCTATGTCATTAGAAATTTTAACATTAGCTACACGACATGCCGCGACAGCTGCGCAGTATAAGACCGAGTGGGTATCGGCGAGGTCTTCGCAGTTATCAAAATAGTCTGACAACTGCGAATCCAGAGCAGCCACCAGTGCCCCATTCCTGTTATGCATGGGCAAACGAGGTAAGCGTGGTCTTATTTCAGGCGACATGTTGCGATATTCCCGAATAGCACACTCCAAAGCACTCCTCAATTGCTCATTATACTGGGTACTTACGTTTGTAACTCTGTCACTACTCTCTTCAACTTGAATGTTGGGCTGTGGTGGTGCCACCACAGTCGGCGTCGGATGTGAAGTGACACAGCTACTCATTTCCGAACGGAGGCGATCAAGTACGGCTTCATCCAACATACGGTTACGTTGGATGACACGCACTTGATCCGATAGTCGCTGGGCCGAAACGTTGACAGTTGGCTCAAGTACCTGAAACAGAGAGAGCATCCGACCACGGTACGCAGTCAAGTTAGTTCCCCCCTCTGTAGCCCCATAGTATGAGCGCATGACGTTCTCATTATTGGATTGAGTCCATCGCATGCGCTGCACACTTCCACCGACAGCGGGAACCCTATCAGAGGCCGATGGGCCTCGAGATTCCAAGCAGTCCGGAGGTCGGCCTCTTCCCCGTCGACGCGCAGGTGGTGGTGTCGTCGGCGGCGAGAAGTATTCGTCACTCGAGCTCGACGCAACTGCAGCGGCCGGAGTCTCTTCACTCACGGCTGGAGCAGGTCCCGGCGGCTGCGAGGCGGAGCTGAGTGACGAATCCGAAGATCTTGGGCGTGTAGACTCGAGCAATCGTGCCCGGTTTCTCGTCAACATTCTTTATGCACGAAGTTGTCATTCATACTTGGTCTATTTCCATATTCTATGTTCTATGTTCTTGGATGGTTCTTGGTTTATTTTAGATGTAGTGGATTGTATTTTTTTTTAACTATTTTCGTTTTAAAGAACATTTTAAATAACTATTTTATATTTTAAATAATTGATAAAAATCGGAATGAAAAATTTTGACGTGCTTGTTGACAGCCGGGCCACAGATCATTATTATTATTATTAGGGGAATTTAAAGCTATTAGCTCAGCGTCACGGGCTGGCCCTGGCAAGGGTCAGGGCCGGACGGTCAGTTTTTGTTTTTGTAAACTATACTGGTTTCCCTACGGCTCTCTGGGAGCAGGGTGATTGCATCATCGGGAGTGACTAGGGTATGCCTTGGTCGGCAGATCTTAGAGATGTTCAAGGGTTCGTATCGGGCGGCCGATGCGATAAGGGGATTCCTATGCTTTATTGCAGTATCAAAGAAACGTTTGGAGACGCGTTTCATGAACTGCTGGATGGTGGGCATCTTGAGGTACGTACGTAACGTAAAAGGGGGCTCCCGTGACTCTACGGAGGAATCAGTTTAGGAGGGTCTGCATCTTGTGGAGGAAGTGGGGCTTTAAGTGTGCGAAAACAACGCAGGTCATGATGGGACGGATGACCGCGGTGAAAATACGAAGCTTGCACTTGAGTGATAATTTGCTGCGGCAGCTGAGAATGAAGTGGAGCCTACCTAGAGCGAAAGTGGCGCGCGAACGTGCCTACTTTATGTGCTCAGCGAAGGTGAGATGTCTATCGAGGACCACGCCTAAGTATTTGGCTTGCTTTTCCCAAGGAAGTGGCTCAAAGATTTTGCCGAAGCAAAGAGCCTAATACCCAATGAGCAGTTTGGATTTAGAAACAAATACTCGTGCATCCAACAAGTTCACCGCATCGTGGAACACCTCAGCGCCGACTTTCAACGGGGCGCGATGATGGGAGCCTTATTCTTCATCATAGCGAAAGCGTTCGACAAAGTCTGGCTCAATGGCTTAATCTATAAGCTATACCAACTGGGCGTGCCTGAGCGTCTCGTGGTCATCTTACGGGACTTTCTATCGAATCGCACCTTCAGTTATCGAATTGGGGGGGAGCTTTCCCCCCCATCCCATTCGCGCAGGAGTCCCTCAAGGCTCCGTACTATCCCCCTTCGTTTTCACGCTGTTCACTAGCGATATCCCTAAACATAAAAATACTCAGATAGCCTTATTCGCTGACGATACGGCTATCTATTGTACCGCACCGGTTAGAAATCTGGTGCCATCACTCGCACTCTCCAAGCTTCCGCAAACACTCTGGGCAAATGGTTCCAGAAGTGGAGAATCGAAGTGAATCCAGACAAAATCCAGGCGGTCCTCTTTTCCAAACCACGGATAAACCCACCCTTCCCCGTCCGATTACCATACCAATCGGACGGCGAATGTTGAAACCTATTCATTTATCTTAGCACCGACTTCAGCCATGTGAGTATATATCTAGCCCTTATTTTTAACGGAATTAGACATCCAATAAAACAATACTTACGGTTATTTCTCTCTTTGTAGTGCAAGTATTTTTGTAAGTTTTGAAGTCGGTTCAATTTTTTGTAAAAAAAAGTTTTTATTAACCGTATTTCTAGTTTTATTGTATTCTAGCTTAAGTGTTTTATTATCTGGGTCATTTTTCCATTTTATAATTAATAGTTTGTCTTTTTTGGTACTTATCCTTATCTTATTGTTAACCCATTTCTCACAATTTCTTTTGCTCGCGCTATTTATCTTTTTATTATATTTACATTAATTGTAGCATTTAATAAAGTTTTCTTTTGTGAGATCTCATGAAAAGGTGATCAATGCAAGTTTTAGTGACTATATTATCTTTGGTTTCGATTCGCGTGAAGTCTAAGATCGCACATTCGAGCCCACACTCAGCAAGTTTACTCAGATAATAACTGTTTACATTATTGGCAGATTTTAGGTCTATATTTATATCACCTAAGAAAATAACATCACTTTTCTTTAAATAATTAACATTAATCACATTGGACATTCATGAACAAAAAGGTATACACAAAGGTAATACACTGCACTGCAGATACAAATATTATGATTTTGATAAGTTGTTAATTTATTTCTTCATAGGAATCCCTTTGAACTAGATTTATTCTATTTAATTTATTTAATATATAAACTTCATATACAGGAGCGGTACACATACAAACTTAATGCAATAAGGCGTTCACTGCCAGTCAACCTTTCTGGTAAAAACACTACAATGACACACTCGAGGTAGAAGTTTTACCATATTGAAAGGCTTTTCCGCACGCTCTCAGAGATCGAATTTATCAACGTAGTATACAATATAATGTAAGGTTTGGCGTGTTTACTATGTCCGGGTCACAAAATACTTCTTAATCTACCCGAACTATTTCCATAGAATAACATTTCGTGTTAATCTACTCTATTATACATACGGTTCATGCAAATATAACAGATTATTCTAGCTTAATCATCGACAGTTAACGGTATCTTCATTAAATGCTTTAGTTTACATTTAATAGTTCATAAAATTTATGTTGAATAAAAATAATAAAATATGTATATTCTTCTGGGCGAATGTTCAATTCATTGAAAGTTTTTGAAAGAACGTTGGGTAAAGTTTCTTATTTATATTCTTTTCGGGGAGAGAGGGAGGTAGCATATGCTGATAGTAGGTTTGCATAATTCTTTAATTTTTGATCTTATTAGATAAAGAGAGCCGCAGATAGCTGAGGTTAGGAACTATAGGTACATGATGATACATAGCTTTGACTTCATCCTTTGTAAATTAAAATTTTGTTTGCCTCAAATAACTTTATTCAAAAAATCGTACCTGATTTGACTTTAGAATTACTGGTATACACTTCAGTCACAAATTTACAAATATTGATAACTTTCTCTCTGGTTTTTTACCTTATCTACCTACTGATATGATGTTAGTAAAGAATTATGTTATAAGTTAGTTTTGGAACTCACTTCCTGAGCCTCTACCAGCGGACCGCCTGGCTAGTCCACACAGTTTGTAACTTTTCCTACATTGTGTTGTGCACACACAATTTACTGTGAACCAATAAAGTAATGTACCTACAAAGAAAATTAGTCAAGCGATTGACGTTTGGATACTGATAAAAACTAATATGAGACGAGTTTCACAACTGTCTTGCTTGGTGTATTGAATCGGATAGATTTAAGGAACTATTGGAAAGATTGCACTGAGATGGATTAAGTACACTTCTTTTTAGAAATCTAGGAAAGAAGTTTTCGTATATGAAAAGAGAAATACTTTGGCAATATAAGTTTTACCAAATTAATAGAATATCGGTCTTAAACAGTCTTATGATTTGTTACACTAACATTGCTTGCATCATGTTGTAAGAATAAATAGCTAGCGTAACGCTGGGTACCGTCCACACTTGGTGGATACACTGTCTTGTCGAACTATGCGCTACTCTTTCACATTTATGTGTGCAAAGCCAAAGTGTGGAACGCTCTGCCGGCTTCTGTGTTTACTACCACAAGTAGGACCCATGAGCCGTAAAGTAATCGAACTTAGACATGAAAGTAGCATGATCAGAACCAAGCTAGTTTTTGGCCCACACTGAGCGGATGGCATCGCATTAGGGACTAGCCTGGAGACCGCGGAGACGCCAGAGCCCCCCGGGAATGACCATCGGGCCCTCTCATCTGGTCGCCAACCAGCACGCACCATCGTGCTGGTTGGCGGGATTTTTCGACAGTTGGCGGTGCAACCTTTCATGCGTGGCTGGCACACTACTTGGGCTCCCATCTACTTGCGGTCGGCCAGCGGTGAACCGTGCCTTGGATCCCGCTACCCTCCACGACTAGTCTCCCGGTACTTCCGTACAAATGTGAGCCAGATCAGTCTGCTAGCAGTGGAGTAGCTATTTCGACCCCAATTCTTAATAGGCTACACAGGGCATCGTACCGGAACATGGCTAGGCCGTTTGGCAGTACGTTTTTGGCCTGTGGGTGGTCGCAAGCCTGCGGTCAAAACCTACCACCAGTTAGTGTCACCTGATTAGCACTACCCAGGGACCATGTTCAAGACTGCAATAGGCCAGCCAACGGTAACTGGACGGTCTGAACTTGTCCATGATACGTGGAGCTTAACGTTGCTTACAATAAACAAAGGCCTACTTCTACTAGGCTTCGGCCTACAAACCATACAAATTACAGGTCTAACCACTAACCTTCTGTGCTGGGTTCTCCAAGCTTCGACCTTCCCAAGGCCACGCCCCAAGTGTGGTATGTATGTAATATGAGATGAGTAATTGAAAAGTGTAATGTAAGTCAAGTGTGTGGACGTTCACAAGGCGCCATCTCCAGATGGCGCGGTTCCAACTCAGCATTACACCCAACTCGTTTCCACCAAGCGCGTGCCACGAGGTGACGCAATAAGGCGATATGTTCCGAGAAATATCCCTGGATTCTCGTCAATCCGGGAGTACAAAGTTCAACAATAAATAATTCGCGAGCCAATTATCGGTTTCAACAGGCGAATCCAACGATATTTTACCAACAAATACAATTACAAGAAGGTCCCGACGACCGGCATTTTTTCCAGCAAGCAAAGTCTATCTGTCAAAGTCAAGTAATGTCAAGATCAAATTCTTTATGTCAAAAGGGTGCGTTCTGTTTCACGTCGGACCGAACATCTACCCCCCCCGGACGGGCCTACCCGTCCGCTAATCAATTGGAAGTCTTGACAAGGTTGCAAATTCAACACAGCTTCAATGCGGCCAAATACCGTAGCTAGTTCATTAAAGGTGAGAACGGTGTCTCCCAACAATCTCCGCCAGCGTCCCTTTGCCGCTTTCACCGCGGCCCCAAAAATACCCCCCCAATGGGGGGCAGGCTGGCGGGTCAAACAACCAAGTGACCCCTCGGCGGGCCAAACTATTACCAATATCAACCTGGCTCTCATTAAGGAAGGCGTATACCTCCTTCAAATAGTTACTTGTACCCTTGTAATTCGTACCGCAATCAGACCTAATCAACGAAGGTAACCCACGGCGAGACACAAATCTTTCCAAAGTCGCCTCAAAGACCTCTGTCGAGAGGGAGGTTACCAGCTCCAAATGTACTGCCTTGGTTGACAGGCAGACAAACACACAAATAAGCCCTAACAATCTTGCTATTACGAAGGGTGGACGTCTTCAACAAAGGGGGAACAACAAATCCGTTACGACGCCAGCAAAGGGCCTCGCCTCATTGACGCGATCAGCCGACAAAATCCAAAATTTCTCGCTGCAGAATGGCCAACAGCGCATTGCAACCGGCATGCGAGTCCTTAGTGTGACGATCAGTCACCAACAATTGAACCAAGTTCAGTTACAACAAGGGCAGGAGCACCAATTTTAGGGTAAGGACAACTCACAAGGGTGATTTCAAACCAGGTCCTTCCCTCAACAGTGGTGACAGCCGTTTCGCCAATTCCCCAAATCCTGCCTGAAAGGTCGTTCACCTTCAGGCCAACCTGTCCCGCTAACCAAGACGACAAAAGGCAACCCCGGACTCCCGTGCCCAAAATGGCACGGACCACAATTGAGTCACCCAAGGGTCCCCAGAACTTGACCGAGGCCGTTGGCAACAAAACCGTCTTGATCGGGGGGGTCCTTTAGCGGGGCAGGCGTCAATCTCTTAGTGATGCCTGGGCGGCGACCGATCGCCGCTTCCAGGCTGCCTTCGTTCACGACGAGGCCAACAATCCAAATATTCGTCTGCGCGGTGTCCCGAGCCGCTCGCCATCACTGGAGGGGCATATCCCACCGGATGCCCGAATGGCGGAGGGCGCGACTCCAGCCGGGGACGTTCCGCCAACGGAGGGGAAAGGCAGCGGCGCCGACCCGGCCACTGCTGCCTAGCAGCCAATGCGCGTTCTCCCTGACAAGGGAAGACCAAATGGCGCTCGTGGGGCTCCCGTTCAACTTGCGCGGGGGGTGGAGTGCGGCGTACAGAATCGCGGGTCTCAGCCCGGTGCTCGTCTCCGGGGTACCCCCCCCCTGCGCGAACCCCCCTCAGAGGCTGGTCTGCTGGAGCGGTTCGCGTTGGCGCACAAAATCTCAAGGTGGGACCCTTCACAAATTCTACACGGGCGGGGGTTGGGGCAGTCCCGATGGAAGTGGGCCCCCAAGCACGAAAAGCACAAACGGCGTGCGTTGACAATACGGCGGCGGGCACTTACGTGCAAATTCAAAAAATCCGGATAACGCGCCATGACATGCCCCGTTGCCTTACAAAAGTCACAATGATGAGGACTCCGGGCACCATCAAAACGGGGGGCGGGGCGAACATCAACAGGCCCCCTAGCCCGAGGACTCCGGGCGCCAGCCAAACGGGGGGCGGGGCGATCATCAACAGGCCCCCTAGCCCGAGGACTCCGGGCGCCAGCAAAACGGGGGGCGGGGGGAACATCAACAGGCCCCCGAGCCCTAGTCCGTCCCTGGTCTCTAGGGTGAGAAGGTAGTGGGGGTGACCCCGTGGCGCCACGAGTGTTATCCGAAAACCGACACTCGTCTTCCAAAAATTTGAGGAGGTCGTCAAAGGGGGGAAGATGGGTGGCACTATCCCCACCATACTTCTGCTCAAAACGTGACCTCAACTCCGCGGGGAGCAACTGCAGCACTATGTGCACCAACAAGTAGGACCAATGTTCTACCGGTAACTCCAAGCGTCTCAAAGCGTTGGTCGCTGAGACCAACGGGTTCAGCAAGTCAGTGCGCAACGTCGACGTGCTGACAATGGCCGGTAGCCCCAAAATCTGGTCGATGTGCACATCAGCCAGGCAGCGCTTGTTCTGATACCGTCGGGAGAGAAGCTCCAGAGCAGTCGGGTAGGAGGAATCCGTCACCGGCAAGTGCTGCACCAAGGCTCTGGCTTCGCCCTCCAGGACAGACACTAAATAGGCCAGCTTCTGGGCAGGTCCGAGGTCCGAGCGTGCATCCACAAGACTTTCAAAAAGATTTAGGAAGCCCAGCCAGTGGTCCAAGCGACCGTCAAAATGTGGCAGCTCCAGGGTGGGCAGCCTACTCAATAGTCCAGGGCCTGCAACAACAGGGGTCTGCGGCTTGGCCGCATCAGGCACCCGGCTCTTCAAAATTTCTCGCGCTCGTAGACATATGACATCCCCCAGGTGGATAATCTGGTCATAGTCACCCAAAATCTTATCGCGGGCTGTCTGATCCATCACCCCCAAATCCACGTCCATGATGTACTCGTTGAAGCGCGTGAGCGCAGCATCAGCTGACTTGATCCTCTCAATCACTTGCCCATACCGAGCAAGGGTGAGCTCTTCCAATTCCACACGCTCAACAGTTGCAGCTGCCGATGTGAACCATCTCAACTGTGAGGTCAATCCCGCAGCAGCCTCCCTGACTGCCCTTAATGAGGCCATTGCAACAATCAAATATTAATACAAAACACCAATCAACAACCAACAATCAAATATTAAACAAACAGCAATGACTTGTTAGTCGACCAAATAATCTCAACAAATTAAAAATTCAAATTCAATTATTTCAAGTCCAAATCCGACCCTGTACTTATTCCAAGTATGAATCTAGCTTGGTACAGATGGCTAGTTACAAGATAAATAACAATTCAATGTATATATTGTGCAGGATCACACCAACAATTAAATACAACAATTGAAGTATAATATTGCTCCGGACAATCTCTAACAACAATCCAATAATTACTATAAATGCAATAACCAATACACACAATTCAAGTCCTATTATGTTAGACTATGTGTAATTATTATTTAGATAACCTTTCAAATTCAGATCAATGACATTCAATTATTAATTGCAACAAATACCAAATTATGTACCAAATTATGTACCAAATTATAACCTAATAATTCCTAATTTCACAAATAAATCCTATTTGTCAATTCAATTCTAAGGGGCTAGCACTACAAATTACAGTACAAACTACAAGTACTATTTGAGCCCGGCTGACAAAGCAATATATTCAAACTTATCAAGTTATAAGTTGTGTTAAGTAATTAAACTCAAGTTTTAAGTTTTCAACAATATTCAAAACTTCCAATTAAACCAGTGGATCTTATATTATAAGAGCCACGCCCTGCTACCACTTTGTTCAAGACTGCAATAGGCCAGCCAACGGTAACTGGACGGTCTGAACTTGTCCACGATACGTGGAGCTTAACGTTGCTTACAATAAACAAAGGCCTACTTCTACTAGGCTTCGGCCTACAAACCATACAAATTACAGGTCTAACCACTAACCTTCTGTGCTGGGTTCTCCAAGCTTCGACCTTCCCAAGGCCACGCCCCAAGTGTGGTATGTATGTAATATGAGATGAGTAATTGAAAAGTGTAATGTAAGTCAAGTGTGTGGACGTTCACAAGGCGCCGTCTCCAGATGGCGCGGTTCCAACTCAGCATCACACCCAACTCGTTTCCACCAAGCGCGTGCCACGAGGTGACGCAATAAGGCGATATGTTCCGAGAAATATCCCTGGATTCTCGTCAATCCGGGAGTACAAAGTTCAACAATAAATAATTCGCGACCCAATTATCGGTTTCAACAGGCGAATCCAACGATATTTTACCAACAAATACAATTACAAGAAGGTCCCGACGACCGGCATTTTTTCCAGCAAGCAAAGTCTATCTGTCAAAGTCAAGTAATGTCAAGATCAAATTCTTTATGTCAAAAGGGTGGGTTCTGTTTCACGTCGGACCGAACAGACCACGTGTAGCGATTTGCTGACGGGTATTCTCTTACGGACGCGGGTTCGAACCCCACCCATTACACTATTGCCGTGAACCTATTCCAGACACAAGCATATCTAGCTTAGTCGGAGGGGTTAACAAGATTGCTAGTACTTAAGGTGAATTCTAAAACTGCTAGTTCTCAAAGAAACAAAAAATAAGGAATAAATATTTTTTTTGCGTTACCTACACTATTACACGTCGCCACTTGCAATATATGTACATACCTATATACGATGTTAATGGTCAGGTTAGCTGAATTTGTTAAAGCTTTAGCTCTTTCTAGTGTTCAGTTTCAGCCAAGGTTATCATATTATGAGAACAGCTTCATGCGACTATCGCGTTTGATGTGAGCTGTATTACAACGGCTGTATATGTTGTACTATGTATTTACACAATGTCATACATGGAAATATATTTCTAATGCACGTTGTAATATTGGCAACGAAATAACTAAGTGCATTAGAAATATATTTGCGTTCCTTTTTTTACTTACACTTTTTTCAAGTTCCACACATCGTCATGTTATGAACTTATGAAAAGCTTATTTTTAATAGAAACTCGAGTGGAACCTATTATCTAAATACGCCTTGCGAATTATTCGTTGCATTTTTCCCTTAGAACCAACTGATACAAGACTTCAACAACATAAACGATTTCTCTTATCGTTATTTTTCTTGCAGAGGGAGAGAAGCAAAATTACGTCATTGTTCAAACCACTTATGTGAGTAATTTGTTGTATGTATCTAACACTCACGCGTCCTTGTTCATATCATCTGTAGTAAAAATATGAGGGAATATGTATATTATTATGTAAGTTGTGGGGAGGCGCTTAACTATGACTTCATACCATAGTTTCTATGTTGCCTCGTAATTGTATGTGAGAGGCTCATTTGGTGTCTTTTGTAGGCTTTTAAGAGAATTTAAACATTTATATATCAGCATTTTCCCGCGAAGAAACATTTATAAGTATTGAACAGAAACATATTAAACACATACAAGACATCTATACAGACGACATATTCAGATTCAGATGGCGGAGGCTTAGTCCGGCCCTCCGCCACTACCGGTTAACCGTTTCCTATTCCGGTTCCTATTGTGATTAATATATTTAAACACTGTTATTTTAATGATAACTCAAACTCAAAATGTTTTATTTCACATAGGCCTACATGGGCACTTAGAAAACGTCAGCAGTTAGGGCACGGTTCGAAATTGGTCGTTTTCTATGGAGAAGAACCAGCAAGAAACTCCACAGTTACTATTTTAAAATATCATTCTTACAATTTGTCCATAATACAGGTTAATTACGTATGGGAGGACAGTATAGACCAATTAATACAGCACAATGGAATTACAAATAAAAAATTGTTAAACAAATCTAACAGTCTACAGTGTTCTCCCATCCACAAAAAAAGCTTTATATTATATTAAAATAAACTTGAGAAACGACAACATTAGACTTCAATAATGAAGTATATAAATCTATATAAATATAAAAACTTTTTAGCAAAAAATTAAACCGACTCCCAAAAAACACTGCAAAGTGAAAAATAACTTTAATTTCGGTAGTCGGTGTCTTTAGTTTTGTTTTTTCGTTTTTGGCACCGACTTCCGAAATTAAAGTTATTTTTCACTTTGCAGTGTTTTTTGGGAGTCGGTTTAATTTTTTGCTAAAAAGTTTTTATTTCACTCTTTTTAGTTGGATGATTTTTAATTTACCTAGTTACAAGAACCTAAATGTCAACTACTTATAACCTTTTACAAAATATTGCTTTTCCCAATGCTGGGCCGTTAATTGTTGAGGAGTTCTCCTGGTACTTCACCATCAGCTCTACATCACCATATGCTTGTGACGGGCATAAAGTGCTTAACATCCATATTCAAGTAATCGAATCGCAATCCACTCAATACTTATTATTGAGTAGTTTCGGCGACCATCTGTGGTCTTCATCATCAGTTCCACTTCCTCAAATGGTAGTTTTTGAGAGCAACTGCACAAGTTACTATAAGAAATACCCAAAACGCCATAGGTGTGCCTATAATATTTGAAGAGTTCCCTCGATATCTCCAGGATCCCATCATCAGATCCTGACTTTGGTGATAATGGTACCAATTTCGAAGTATACCCATTCGAACAAAAAAAGAATTTTCCAAATCGGTTCAGCCGTCTTCGAGTACTCGATGATCATACATAAAAAAAAAAAAAAAAAAAAAATATACGCGTCGAATTGATAACCTCCTCTTTTTGTCGTCGGTTGAAAAACGAATCGATAAATGTGTTGCTAAACGCAAAACTCGAGAACGGCTGAACCGATTTGACTCATTTATTTTTTGATATGTTTGATGAAGTCTGGGGAAAGTTCTTATGGTGAGAAAAAACGTAAAAAATACGAGGAAAACAGTAAAAACAATAATTTTCTTTTCCCATACAAACCACTGTGTCCCCAGCTGTCAAACATTTGACGTCAATCAAAGCAAAACAAAGGCGTGTTAGGATTATCTTTGGTATGCCTTCAAGTTGATTAGAGGTTGCATGTCATTAATGAAAATAATATAACAAGATCCCTCAAATTTGTTTTATAGTAATTTTTATTGTGTAAAAAATTGTGTTATTTTACTTAATGATGATCAGTAATCATGAAGGAAAATAAGTGATACAAACATAAGCGTTGGTGCAGTATTTTGGATGGAAAGAGGCTGCATGGACTTAAATTATCACCACATTAGATACTAAAGTCTTTCAATGTTATTTTATTTCTATTAGACGCGATAAGCCAATCACTTTTGACAGAACAAAATCTGTCAAGGCAGCTATTAACATTAAAAAAAAACAATATTGCTTTGTTTTAGAGAAATAAGGCAGAACAAGGTCTGTCGGAACAGCTAGTTAATAATAAAAATGAAACAAAAGAAAATCTGTCAAATCGGATGGATTATCGTAAGGAAAAATAAAAAGTCACACTTACGAAAGTGGAGTTGTTAATACACTAGTCGATAACGCAATTAAAATAAGCCAGGGAAGCCACATGTGCAGAAGGAAGGAATCATCACCAAGCAGTCATGTCTTCAACGTAGTCCCGAATTTTATAATACGCTTTTTTAACCGACTTCAAAAAAAGGAGGTTTACAATTCGTCTTGAACTTTTTTTTTTTTTTTTTTTATGTATGTTACCTCATAACTCGGAGACGGCTGGACCGATTTGAAAAATTCTTTTTGCGTTTGAATAGGTATAGTTTCTAGTTGGTCCCATTGTTACGAAATCAGGATCTGATGATGGGATCCTGGAGAAATCGAGGGAACTCTTCAAATATTATAGGCACACCTATAGCGTTTTGGGTATTTCTTATAGTACCTTGAGCAGTTGCTTCCGAAAAGTACCATTTGGGGAAGTTGAACTGATGATGAAGACCACAGATGGCCACTGAAACTCCTCAATAATAAGTATTTCGTGGGTTGCGATTCCATTACTTGAGTACGGATGTTAAACACTTTATGCTCGTCACAATACATATGGTGATGTAGAGTTGATGGTCAAGTACCAGGAGAACTCCTCAAAAATTAACGGCTATGCATCGGGAAAAGCAATATTTTGTAAAAGGTGATAAGTTGTTGACATTATGGCTTTTGTAACTAGATAAATGACAAACCGACCCACTAAAAAGCGTGAAAAAAAATTTTTTGCAAAAAATAGAACCGACTTCCATATCAAAACACTACAAAGGCAAAAATAACTTTAATTTCGGAAGGCGGTGTCTTTAGTTTTGTATATATTTTCGTTTTTGACACCGCCTTCCGAAATTAAAGTTATTTTTGCCTTTGTAGTGTTTTGATATGGAAGTCGGTTCTATTTTTTGCAAAAAATTTTTTTGATAAGAACACGTTTGACGTGGGTTTAAAATTTTCCCTCGCTAAGTTCTATAACAGACTTTGGCAACTTGTTATAAAAGCGTATGAGGAATGACTTGCTTGTCTTAGCTAATCTCCATTTAGGTATAACAATTTCATGCCTGTTGCGTGTATTTATTATGTGAATATCGCTTTTAATTTTATAAAGTCCTAAGTTTTTGCGCACATATAATATGCTTTCTAATATATAAAGTGAAGGCAGAGTCAGTACATCGACCTCTTTAAAAACATTTCGAAGGGACTTGCGAGGACCCATTTTATATATTGCCCGGATTTCCTTCTTTTGTAGTATAAAAATTGAATCTACGTCAGCTGCGGATCCCCACAGTAATATACCATAAGACATGATACTGTGGGAATAAGCAAAATAAACTAACCAAGCTGTCGCTACATCAGTTGTCTAATTTTTCTTACTGTATATGCAGCTGAGCTTAATCTACTAGAAAGAGTCCTAATATGATCGCCCCACTGTAACTTTGAATCGATACTTATACCCAATAAAACTTTTTACTAAAAAATTAAACGGACTCCCAAAAACACTGCAAAGTGAAAAATAACTTTAATATCGGTAGTCGGTGTCTTTAGTTTTGTATTTTTGTTTTTGGTACTGACTACCGAAATTAAAGTTATTTTTCTGGGCCGTTAATTGTTGAGGAGTTCTCCTGGTACTTCACCATCAGCTCTACATCACCATATGCATTGTGACGAACATAAAGTGTTTTACATCCATATTCAAGTAAAAGAATCGCAATCCATGAAATACTTATTATTGAGTAGGTTCGGCGGCCATCTGTGGTCTTTATCATCAGTTCCACTTCCCCAAATGGTATTTTTGAGAGCAACTGCACAAGTTACTATAAGAAATACCCAAAACGCCATAGGTGTGCCTATAATATTTGAAGAGTTCCCTCGATTTCTCCAGGATCCCATCATCAGATCCTGACCTGGTGACAATGGGACCAATTTCAAAGTATACGCTTTCAAACAAAAAAAGAATTTTCCAAATCGGTTCAGCCGTCTTCGAGTAATCGGTGATCACACATAAAAAAAAAATACGCGGCGAATTGATAACCTCCTCTTTTTGTCGTCGGTTGAAAATACAGTTTCCGTAATAACATCGAGTATTTTGCCATCAAAGATTAAATTGACACTAGCTTGTGGTACATTAGGCAAAACTTGAGACATTTAATTTTGTTCGCATTAAGTGCGAGATTATTAGGAGCGAACCATTTCGCAAGAAGTGCCAGACCTTCATTTACATGTAAGATATCCGCATCTTTCTATAATTTTCATTGGGGTCTTGGGAGTCAAAATTGGCCGTTGAAAGATTACTTAACATGTTATCATTAAAAACTTATAATTTATTTTTAGTAAATGGCCTATACTTAATAGTTTTATTTAATTGCCGCTTTTTAACCAACTCAAAGGATACTAGTTGACCTGTTTAGTCAGACCTAACTCCACTAATTAAAGACGAGTATTTTATAGCACAATCAGTATAAATATTATCTATGCATGAAGCTGATGTTGCTGTTATTCTTGTTGCTTCCTTGAATGGGCATTTTAAGTTAAATGAACTAAATAATGAAATAAGCTTGCGTTTTCAGGTGAATTTACTAACAAATCAATATTTAGGTCACCACAAACGAAAACTAATTTATTATCTCTTATAAGCTTTCTTAAAATTTCTTCCATTATCATTAAGAATGATGACAAATTTGATGCTGGTGGTCTATAAACACATAAGAAAGTTTGGCCTTCAACTTCTGCACATGCGGTAGCATCTGACACAAGCGATCAATAGATCAAGCGGTGATATATTTTCGTTCCTTATATCTAAGAGAATTACTACATAATATTAAAGTACCACCTCCTACTGAAGACCTGTTGTATGCACTGGCAACTGATTTTTTTTGGATGTTAAGCAACATTCTATTTGGTTTTAGCCAGGTTTCACAAACCATAAGATATCCATATCATATTTATCTATTAACATTTCCACATCTAATATTTTGCCAGAGAAGCATTTATATTCTGATGATATAGTAAGATTAATAATAATAATAATAATAAGTCTGTGCAATTATGGACGAAGTTATCATGACGAACAACTACCGGAAATTTATTGTGAAGGATGGCACGGTTGACATGTGTCGGGCATGTCACCGTCCGGGTGAATCAATTCGTCACATTGTCTCTGGTTGTTCTCGTCTTGCTAATGGAGAATACTTGCATAGGCACAACCTTGCAGCCAAGATTATTCATCAGCAACTTGCTCTGAAATATTCTCTTGTGGAATCGGAAGTGCCGTACTATAGGTATGTGCCCGACCCAGTTCTCGATAATGGCCATATCACATTATACTGGGATCGGTCCATCATCACTGACAGGACTATTGTAGCCAATAAGCCTGATATAGTGGTGGTGGACCGAAACGAGAGGCGTGCCATGATTGTCGACATAACCATCCCGCATGACGAGAACCTCGTGAAAGCCGAGAAAGATAAGCAAATCAAATATCTTGACTTGGCGCATGAGATTGTCGACATGTGGGATGTGAACTCGGCAGTCGTTGTACCGATAGTCGTCTCAGCCAATGGCTTAATAGCCAAGAGCCTCGACCAACACCTTAGGAGGCTCTCGTTAGGCGGCTGGATCAAGGGCTTGCTTCAGAAAGCGGTACTCCTGGACACGGCGCGTATCGTTAGGAGGTTCCTCTCTCTAGAGCCCTGACCACCGGTAGCTTGGACCCTGTTCCCGATACCGGTGGGCTACTATTTTTTATATTTTTAAATGTTTTTTGTGTTTTATAGAAATATTTAAAAATGTAATTTGTATGTATATAATTAGAAATAAAGAGATAATAATAATAATAATAATATTTCACAACTTTCACACAACGCCATCTAGTCCCAAACTAAGCAGAGCTTGTGGTATGGGTACTAGACAACTGATAAACATACATGTATATTTCTAAATACATACATATTATAGATAATAAAGTAAAGTCGTAAAAAAGTAGGCAATAAATGTCGACTTTTTTTGGGAAGGTACATATATTCCCGAATCAAAACAAAATCTCTAACAAACTTGTTAGTATCAAAATACAATAAACATTTACTATGACGGCATACTAACATTTGCATCAAATTATTGAGGCTAAAAATGTATTAATTTCCTTTAAATATCAAATTATTGGAATAAGGCAATACACATAAAATTAGTTTGCCTAGTTTTAATTTAAGGAGGGTGTCAATACCATTAACAATGTCCTTTTTTGTCACATTAAGACTATTTCCAAATAAAAGAATGATGGTATACTACATACGTTATCCCGTTGTTTATGGCCTCTTGTCACCCACAAATAAACCACATATTACTTGCGTACTTTCTCTTGGGATTTCTGGCCAAACTGTTTTGCATAATATTTTATTTATCCCTGAATGAGTATTTACTTCAGCTAAGAAGTTCAATACATATTCTAACTTATTTCGCACAAGCAGGTTTCCATAGAGGGACCTGCTTTGTGGAAACCTGTGGAACTTAGTTAAAGAAAAGAGAGGCTTTAAATTAAGTGGCGAAGAATAAAACAGAAAGATTTATGTAAATAATTTATTTAAATATCAAATACGAGTAGGTGTATGTAATATGCAGAGATCGGAATAGGTAGAGCTGTTTTATGTACTTGCCATAGGTTAGAATAATATGGATATTCCCCGAGTCCCGGGATTTGGTTTTTAAGTAGTAAAATCAAAAAAAAGACTATTCTCGCCTTCGGGACTAATGAAAGATTACACTTCCTTTCTGACGGGTAAATATAAGAAGGACGGGATTAAGGATAGAATAATAAATAGATAAACTTGATTCATTAAACCACATATATTTTTTTACATCACAATTTTTTATTCAAGAATCAACAATCATTTAAACATTTTTATTCTGAAGTTGTACAAAAACATTTACAGTTGTAAAATTTGCAACGTCGCTCATGCGCTTATTGGCTTACATAAACATATTCACATTTTATACATATTGACAAAAATAATGAAATTAAATAAAATCCCTTAGTATCAGACGGAATCCCGTGGAATATCCATATCCATCAATGTTTACGGTCAATGAACCTAAATAGCTCTACCTATTCCGATCACCGGTAATATGGCATCAAGCCTCGCTTAGTCATATGATAACCAGATCATTTAATATAACCTGTATGCTTTTATGTGACCTTATGCAACCCACCTACCACCAGCACCACATCGATTTAAGTGGACCCAGACAGTAGAAGCACTTATCATTTATTACGTAGATCAAAATAAAATTTCAGCTGCGAGAGATACATAAATCTACATACTGCTCACATGCACAATGCGCTATGTCACATTCGCAAAACGCGTTTCAAAAGCAAAAGGTTCGCGTCTGTGTCATTTAACTCGTCCACAAATGGTCGCTTTTATTACAGATCTAGATATGTGAAATCCCTCAGTAGGTAAGTCAGCCTCAGAACATATCTTTATAAGATTAATCTTACTTCTTACTTCTTATCTTATCTTACTTCTTACTAATATTATAAATGCGAAAGTTTGTGAGGATGGATGGATGTTTGTTACTCTTTCACGCAAAAACTACTGAACGGATCTGAATGATATTTAGTAAGTAGATAGTTGATATTCTGGAATAACACTAGGGTACTTTTTATCCCGAAATTCCCACGGGTTCGGGATTTGCGTGGGAAAACCTTCTAACGCGTACGAAGTCGCGGGCAGAAGCTAGTATTGTTATAAATCATAATAATTGTTACGTTGATTAAAAATAATCTTTTATTTTCCAATCCTGATTTGCATCCTTGTATGGACGACATTTAAGTAGCTTTAGTTAGTGTGTCTATTAAGTGCGGATGACGTCACTCAAAAACATAGACCATAAGGACGCGGCAGAAAGGTTACAGCTCTAGGTTTTTATGTGCCACCAAAAAAAGAAAAACTGCGTCAAATATACACAGCAAAGACTCATGCTTAAAAACGGGTATGTATAGTTATGTATTAGAGATGTGATGCGATACTATAATGATATTCCCATAACAGTTGCCGCATATTTAGGTACATATGTATATGTACATAAATATGCGCCGCATAACCTCCGATAGTACGAGTGCTTAGTAGGTAAGAAGCATAAAAACTAACTATACGCTACATCGGAATATTCAAGCAGAATCATTATTTCTGATGTATTTTTGGTAAATTATGAATAAGATTAAGTAGGTTCTTCTCTGATAAATTACTCATACTTATATGCTCTTGGTAATCCTTGCGACTAATGAGTATAGTGGAACTTTTAACATTGTGGTAGCAGCCAACCAAGTCTGCGTTCACCTGATCCAGAATTTCTAGCAGGTAAGAATTCTGCCTGAGATATACGCTCAGGTAGGTCGAGACTAGGGTTGCCACCTTTTTTTTGTGCAGTTAAAGTACATTGGTTAAAATAGGTAAGAAAAAAAAGTACATAGCAACAAAATAAAGTACAATTTATTTTCAAAGTCGCTTTCCGCTGTCTGTCCCTATGTATGCTTAGATCTTTAAAACTACGCAACGGATTTTGATGCGCTTTTTTAAATAGATAGAGTGATTCAAGAGGAAGGTTTATAAGTATAATACATGCATAATATAGTAGAGAAACAATGATAATTTTAGAGTTTTCTAATGTGATGTCTTAATAAACAATTATTTTTTTGCGCTTACATTGCAAACGCTAGCTTAACCGTACGAGATAGATGAAAATAATGTACTACATGTTATATTTAAGTAACAAAATGTACGTACAACCTGGTAACACCAGCTATGTATTATCTGTTCACTTTTACTTTATTAAATCTGTGGTTAACCGAAAGTGTGCGTTTCAGTAGGTTATGGGTGATTATCCTTATTTTCTTAAGTAATAACGTGTTACAGTTTAAGAAAAGTGCTGAACTTTCGTGTAGATAATGGCTGTGAACTATTTACAAAGTGTTCCCAAGCTGAAAGGCAGGGAAAATTATGATGAGTGGAGTTTTGCGGCAAAGAACTTGTTGGTCCTAGAAGGCATGATGCATTACATCAAGCTAGTGCCAGGTACTGAAACAAAGCCTGCAGAAGACGCAAAAACGAAAGCAAAGCTAATTTTGACTATCGATTCCGGATTGTATGTTCATATCAAAGAAACAAAGACCTCGATGGAGTTGTGGACAAAGCTAAAAAACATGTTTGATGATTCCGGCTTTTCAAGAAAAATATCTTTGCTGCGTCATTTAATTTCAATCAGGCAAGAAAGTTGTGAATCAATTACTAATTACGTAACGCAAGTTGTCGAGACAGCTCAGAGATTGAAAGGAACAGGTTTTTCAATTACGGATGAGTGGATAGGTTCATTGTTGTTGGCAGGTTTGCCAGAAAAATAGTCACCTATGATCATGGCGATCGAACATTCGGAAATACAGATTACCACAGATACAATAAAATCAAAATTAATTGATTTGGAAGTTTCTTCAAATTACACTAATTTGGATACCAGTGGAGCTGCATTCGCTGCGAATAAATCATATTCGAAGTCACTGAACAACATGAAAAAACAAAATGGCCACACTGACACACCCCAGTCACAAGTGTCAAAAATGGCCGGCTAGAAAAGTAATTACGTGCTATAAGTGTAAAGAAAACGGGCATTTCAGAAATCAATGTCCTTTATTGCAGAAAAATAAACAGTCAAATGCTTTCAGTGCAGTATTCTTGAATGGACAATATAACAAAAGCGAGTGGTATGTTGACTCCGGCGCAAGTGCGCACATGACGTCAAACAAAGAATGGATATACAATGTAAACTTACGTCGAATTTACCTGAAATTACGGTTGCTGACAATACAAAGTTACGCGTATTGTGTTCCGGAGATGTGCAAGTTACTACAGATCGCAACTATGACATCACAGTTAAGAATGTCTTGTGTATTCCAAAGTTGTCAACAAATCTATTATCGGTGAGTGAACTTATAAAAAACGGAAACAAAGTTGTGTTTGAAACCAATATTTGCTATATTAGAAATGTGAAAAACGAGCTGGTAGCGACGGCACACTTAACCAATGGTGTATACAAGTTGAATATAAAAACAGCAGATTGTATGTTAACAACACCAGCATTGGCGAGTGCGGAAATGTGGCACAGGCGTCTGGCACACATTAATAGCAGCGACTTAAATAAAATGAGTAATGGTATCGTCGAAGGAATAACATTACCTGCTCGTAGTGATACAAAGAAAGAGAACTGTGTAACCTGTTGTGAGGGTAAGCAAATGAGGTTGCCATTCACACATAGCAAACATAACAGCTCGGAGACATTACAAATAGTCCATGCCGATGTATGTGGGCCAATGGAAACTAAGTCCATTGGAGGTTCACGATTCTTTCTGCTCTTTGTAGACGACTATAGTCGAATGACATTTATTTACTTCCTTAAACACAAAAATGACGTTTTCCAGAAATTTAAGGATTATAAAGTTATGGCAGAGAACCAACAAAACAACAAATTAAAGATTCTACGTACTGATAATGGTGGTGAATTTTGTAATAGTGCGATGGAAAACTATTTAACTAAAGAAGGCATAATTCATCAAAAGACAACAGCATATACTCCAGAACAAAATAGTGTATGTGAGCGAGCCAATAGAACAGTAATAGAAAAGGCTAGATGCTTACTGTTTGATGCAAAACTACACAAGAAATTTTGGGCAGAAGCGGCAAATACAGCAGTGTACCTAAAAATAGGTCTGTTACAGCAAGTTTGATTAAAACACCATATGAAATGTGGCATCAAAAGAAACCAGATTTGAGCCACTTACGTTTGTTTGGAAGCCCGGTGATGGTGCACATTCCCAAAGAACGGAGATTGAAATGGGATAAAAAAGCAGAACAATATATTCTGGTTGGATATTCAGACAATGTCAAAGGATATCGTGTTTATGATCCAAAGAAAAATACTATTTCTGTGAAAAGGGATATAACAGTAATGGAAGGAAAACAAAGAATTAAAAGTCTAGAAGAAAATGCTATATGGGTTCAGAATGAACACATTGATGAAAATAACTTAGTTCAGAGAGAGGAGACTCAAACAACACAGAATGTGCAGGAATCAAGTGTAGAGAGCAGAGATTCAGTGGGGGATATTACTATTCATGAATCTCTGGCCAGCCCAAGTTCTGATTCATCAGCTTATATGGATCCAGATGAGACTAGTGTTGATACTTCAGTGGACTCCATTATATCAACAGATATTTCATTGAGTGAGCTCCAAACACTAGGTGGTGAAGTAGATGAAAATAAGAGAGTGCGAAGACCTCCAACTCGTTTTGGTTATACAAACTTGTGTGTTTCAAATAACTTTGCAGGAGCTGAGGAGATTGTCTTCTCAGAAACAGTGAATGGACCAGAGGCAGAACAATGGAAGCTGGCCATGCGTGTGGAGTTGCAGTCATTTGAGTACAATGATGAATGGGAGCTCATTGATGTACCAGGTGATACTTCAATAGTGCAAAGTAGGTGGGTTTTGAATAAAAAGTTAGATATTAATAACAAAGTGAGATATCGTGCAAGGCTTGTTGCCAAAGGTTTTTCCCAACGTAGTGGGATTGATTATGTGGACACTTTTTCTCCTGTTGTGAAACATTCAACCTTGAGGATGTTATTTGCTCTCAGTGTACAATGGTGTATGGACATAACACACCTAGATGTCACAACTGCATTTTTAAATGGACACTTAAAAGAGAATATTTGTATGTCTATTCCTGTAGGTTTTGAATGTAGGGATAAGGGGAAGGTTCTAAAACTTAACACTCCAATAGTCGCGCGTTCTACTATTGTAGAACGCGTGAACATTTTGTTGAATTTTCTCGCAAGTTGAAGGTTACTCACGCACACATTCTTAGTATTCCTCTATTACTAGGCAATAAACAATAATAGTGTCTTTGCGGCGACGGACGCGGCCTCATATCTGTGAAATTTGGCGCCAAAAGTGAATTTCTACGATTGTAGAGCGCGCGACCACTCGCGTGACTTTTTTCTCGTAAGTTGCCGTTCATGTTTTTTGTTGTAATAATGTTTATTACCTTTTTATTTATTGTTATGTTTATTTATTTTTATTGTTATGACATGTACAACTTATTGTAAGGTTAGTAGAGAAGAGTGGTCCCTTTTTTCAGAGAAATGGCTTCCCGCACTGAAGAAGAGAGAATTAGTAGATGGCTGGAGGGAGTAGACCAGTGTCTACTCCCTCCAGCCATCTACTAATCCTAGTGATATAGCAGAGAGTGACCCTGAAGATCGATTATTAGAAGAGGACTGGTTGGAAGAATCTCAGCACGATATGGACATTGGATACGGATATAGTGGACAAAATGTGCGGTTCTTACGACGTTTCCAGAAACTCTAAACGTTGGCCGCTCACTGTATTCTTTGATATGATGAATATAAGTGCCATAAACGGATATGTTGTGTATACAATAAACACGGGCTACAGTAACAAGCCACGAAAAGATTATTTGTACGAAATTGGTTTTCAACTTGTCGCTCCATGCATAAAGCGCAGAATAACTGTCGAAAGCATTCCAAAATCCCTGAAAATAAAAGGAAAACTTTTTTGGGTCTATTTAGTCTATTTAGGGATCATTTGATCCCTCTGAGTTCAACCCAGGCCCAGCACAACCCTCAAACACCGGACGTGTTGGTAAATGTTCTTTATGTGGCAGAGCGAGCAACAAGTCCACCAGGAAGCTTTGTTATATATGTAACAAGTGGATTTGTCCCGACCATCAGGTTCTTCTTTGTCCCGACTGTGCCAAAAACGAAGAAATGGAGGTGGAAGACATGACTGATTAAGAAATATGAGACTTATAATGTTAAGAGCAAAATTTTTGCGTTTTTTATTTTGTTATTTTCAAAAAGGCTGTGTTTTAGTTCCTAATATGTTTAAATATGATTATGTTTTGTTTGTTTTAGCTTTATAATAATAAAGTTTATCTCAATATTTTTTTATTTATGAAACTTTGCTTTAAAACTCCATCATTAAATATGTTCTACAAATGTAGAGCGCGCGACTACTAACGTCCCAAACAGAGGCGCGCCTACTGGAGTGTTAAAAAAGCTATTTATGGACTTAAACAATCATCTTTAATGTGGTATCAAAGAGTGAAAGATTGTTTATGTAAATTGGGTTTTAAAATTTGCAGTAATGAACAGTGTTTATTTACAAAATTTTATGATAATGTAAAAATAATAATAGCTATATATGTTGACGATTTTTTGATATTTTCTACATGTAAAGAAGAAACAAATAAATTGAAAACTGTATTAAGTTCTGAATTTAAGATAAAGGATCTAGGTTGTGTAAAACGCTATTTAGGCAGGAGAATTAATTTAGATAAAAGGTCAAATACTATAACAATAGATCAACAGCAGTATATTGAACAATTATTGTTAAGATTTGGAATGTTTAATTGTAGGTCTATAGATACTCCTATAGAATGTAAATTGAATCTTGAAAAGGCAGAAAAATGTCCAACAGATGTACCTTATCAAAGACTTATAAGGAGTCTAATGTACTTGGCTGTCATTTCTAGGCCTGATATAGCATATTCTATAAGTTACCTAAGTCAATTTAATAATTGTTATAATGAAACTCATTATAATCATGCTAAAAGAGTATTAAAGTATTTACAAAAAACTAAACATTATTGTTTAAAATATAAAAAAGATAATTTAGAGCTAAAAGGTTTTGTTGATGCTGATTGGGCTAGTAATACTTTGGACAGAAAGTCATATACTGGTTTCTGCTTTACCATGTGTGGTTCTATGATATCATGGCAGAGCAGAAAACAGAAGACAGTTTCTTTATCAAGTACAGAAGCTGAGTATGTGGCATTGTCGGAGGCAACTAGGGAAGCTATATATTTAAGAAATTTGATGCATGAGATTACAGGTAAATTATGTGTTGTCATGTTGCATTGTGACAACCAAAGTGCTTTGAAATTGGCATCAAATCACCAATCATTAAATAGAACTAAACATATTGATATACGTTACCATTTTGTCAAGGATGCTATAAAACATAATTTGATTGAAGTTAAATATATCTCAACTCAAGATATGCCTGCTGACTTATTTACTAAGGGATTATTGTCAAGTAGACATTATAAATTTCTAGACATGATAGGTCTTGTGTCTAATTAAATTTAAGTTTACATGTAATGTTTGTCATGTTTAATTTTGTTTTAAAAATATTTTGTTAAGTGGGGGTGTTATATTTAAGTAACAAAATGTACGTACAACCTGGTAACACCAGCTATGTATTAACTGTTCACTTTTACTTTATTAGATCTGTCGTTAACGTTGTCGAAAGTTTGCGTTTCAATACTACAGTGTACAGTACTGTAGTACATTAATATTATTAACCTTAAAAAGGTATACAATAAATTCCGCAATGGCATATACCTATCTCTTACGGATAACATACTATACATCCATTTTAATACTTTAAAAAATTGGCAATTATAAAGCGCTAATTCGAAAGCTATTATACACAAATACTGTATTAATCCTTATCATTTTAAATACGTTAGTTGGCTTTAACATTTCATGAAAATATTTTTTTCCTTTTCTCCATCCAAATTAAATGAATACCCTTAGGAGATATAGCAAAATCAAAATTATGCGCAACAAAATTAATTTCGTGTCGCCGGGATTTGACCGGGCGCCTCGCTTCCAAGCCGAGGGAGTCCGAAAGTTTATGTAGTATATCAATGAATGGTGGAATGTCTGTCTATATAATGTACTTTTCTGTAACATATGTTAAAGATAACATTCTACCTATGTTCATTTTAATACTTTAAAAAATTGGCAATTATAAAGCGGTAATGTAAAAGGTATTTACACAAATACGGTATTAATCCTTATCATCTAAATTAATATTATGTACCTATAACGAGGAAAGATGATTGATTTTTTGTTTATTACGATTTAACTCAAAAACTACTCAACCAATTTTACCAAAAGCTATATCTCCTTGGAGTAACATAGGCTATTTTTTATATTTTCTGTAAAGAACCCATGCGAAGCCAGGGCGGGTTGCTTACTAAAAATTAATTGCCGAATGAATATGTTTATTTTGCAAATAGGTTATAAATAACACTTTCACACGTCTTTTTTTTTTGTAAATGTAAACTAGTTGAGGCCAGTGTTTCCTAACTACTCTGAGAAGAAACACTGAAACAAACTCAGAAGTCAACGTCTCTTCTAATGTCCATACAATCTGTTGTGATGAAATCATATGAGAGACATGTAGGTTTATGTCTGTGGCGCCCTTTAGAGAACAGAATCACACAGATTTGAGCAGGCCCGTCCAAACAGTGCAAGCATTTGTCAAATATCGCGTAGCTCAATGGCTCTGCAAAGTACCAACTTGCTGCATTGGACTCGATCGAGCGCAGAGCTAAAAGGCTTATAGGCGATGAGGTGCTGGTGGACAAGCTTCATAGCTTGACTCATCGGCGAACCGTTGCTTGCCTGTCAATTTTCTACAGATTGTACTTCAGGGAGTGTGCGCAGGAGCTCCATGACCTGATTCCTTCATCTCCCTTTTACTACCGGTCTACCAGACGTACGGCAGGGTACCACCCACACTGGGTTGATATACCGTCTTGTCATACCAAGTGCTTCTCCTCCATATATATTGTGCGAACAGCCAAGCTGTGGAATTCTCTGCCGACTTCTGTGTTCCCTGCCACTTATGACCTTCCAGCCTTTAAAGCACGAGTAAATAGGCATCTTCTGGGCTCGCTCGTCCCATCTTAGACCTCATCTATCGCTTACCATAAGGCGGCATCGAGGTAAAGAGTGGGCCCATCCGTAATAATAATGAAAAAAGAACCTTAAGGAGCTCGAACGATTTGACGAACAATACCAAAGTAAGGACATTTGGGTGAGCCGTATAAAGTGCTCAAACTGCTAGACAGTGCGGTAATCTATTCATAATATTCGTTGTTATCCCACAATGCTATCACATTCACAACATATCTTTTGCTTTTACAAAAATAAAATATATTACTTGACAAGAAAATGATATTGTCATCTTGTACAAACAAAATAAAAAATGGTAAAGTGAAAAAAAGTATTCTATTCTATTAATTAAAAAAGTAAATAATATTTTCATGTCAAAATGTATATGAAATAATAATTATAAAAAAAAGAAATGAGTAAAAAATCAAACAAAACAGATGTAATTGGAGCAGCTCAATCGTTCGAGGACACTGC
>CALPBR020000007.1:0-16454 GCA_943138885.2 Tholera decimalis
GGACATGCATGTCTTGCGCATGATTGAGTGGAAGCAATCCACACGTGCCTCGGCAAACATCCCTGACGCACTGTAGTGCGTCAGGGATGCACTTGGTGATGCCTTACTTCTGTAGAAGCGAGGCATCACCAAGAGCATCCTGAACGCATTGTTATATTGGACGCGTAGACTACCGTACTGTTTCCGTGTGTAATCCAACCACAGACTGCCAGTATAGAAGGACGATCAAAAAGCCCTAAATAGGGCAATTTTGACGCTCCTCGAACACCGCGCATATTTGCGGGCTATCATATTCGCTCGAACAGACAGTGCCCTACGCTACCTTTCAATGTCTGCATCGTCTTTCAGGCCAGGGGTCAGTAGATGTCAAAGATACGTAAACTTATCAACCCTTTATTTAAACATTTATTTCAGATGATGCATCCAAAAAAGCGGGCTTGAGGACCTTGAGGTACGGTAAAGACCAGCGAGTCTTGTTCCACGCGCGCCTGACGAAGCTGTCAATAGCAACGATGTGGCCTTTGACTGCCAGGTTTGTGAGAACGTTTAGCGAGATATCGCAGCTCCGGAATGCAAGGGCAACTAAAGGAACAAGATAGGTTTTTAATCGGTAGAAGTCAGACACTCGCTGCCGCCCCACCCAGACCAGGTGGAGTCATTTGATGATTTCCCGCCTGAAAACAAAGATTGCCATAGATTGGTCCCATTGATGTCGCTGTTTGGGGCTTCTTATATTTTATGGATGAGCAACGTGAGGGGAAGGATTTAGTCAGGCTATAGATTAGGTCATGACTGAAGGGGGTTCTTATGAGACGGATAGATGGAAAAATATTATTGTTTGTTTAATATTCTAATAGTGATCGAGTAAAACTAATGTAATTAATGGATTGGATGTCTAAACAGTTTTAGTCTCATAACCTTGTAGTTATACTGTCATATTTTGGTGGCAATACCAGTCAATATACACAATCACTTATAAATTAATTAAAACACCGGCCTCATCTAGTTAATATTTAAGGAAAAAAATGACGTGTAAAAGTGTTATTTAATAACCAATTTGCAAAATAAAGATCATTTATCATTTAAATTTTGGTCCATATGTTTATTTTGAAACGAAGTCTACAAGATTAAATACACCTTTAAACAAAACAAAAAGTTATCGAGTGACATTACCATTAAATGATTTGGTCGACAAGGATGTTCAGCGAATGCTATTCCCTTTAAATTTCACGCAAAATATTTTATTATGTCCAGAGTATCGTATTCAGGATGATTTTATATATTCCATCAGTCTGATATCTAATTTGGTGTCTTTTTGCGCAATGCTAATGTTTATTTCAATTGTTTTATATCATGTTTATATGTTGTAAGTTGCAAAGGCCTCAACCGTATATAACACTTGGACTTACAGTTTCTTGCTTTTTGACTGCATTGGATTCATCTTGAATTATGTCGTTAAAGTAACGAATTCAAAAAGAAATATATTATTTGTGTTGAAAATTCAACACGTTCACAGGCTTCTTAATAAAAATACGAAATTCAAGCGCTTTATAATTTGGAATTGGATCAGTGTCATATTAATAATGGGGTTTCACATCATCGCTGCTATTATTTTCATAGAGGACCAGGCTCTTCGTGATTTGCTGGAGATTTTATCAAACATATATTTTGACACAAACATTGTATATGCTACTAGACTTCTTAAGCTTTTGTGCAATAACGTTAGTATATGGAGCTTTAAAGCATAAGGTATAAAACAAAGGGATCTGAGTGACAATTAAACTTATTGCAACAAGATGTTTGAAGCTTACGTTAATATTTTGGATTGTTACGAATGTTGTAGTACTACTTTTCAATACATGGTACGTAAAAGTTTATAATCATACCATTATTCCAAAAAGTATTCTGTTACCAGCTCACCTTATCATCTGCTGCCTTTCACCGACAATTGTACGGTCAGCTTCCAGTCTTACCGTATGACGCTGAGTACTAGTGTTGCACACGCAGCTGGAGCAACCCAGTAGCTGAGTTATTCAACTCCTCGGCAATACTGATGTCAGATCTTCTGGTTTAACTTGCCGAGGCACGAAGGAATCTCAATATGTTTAGATGTTCACCCATCTACTGTCCAACCTCGGCAACCTTTGCTTAAGAGCGCGTATAAAGCAAAATTACCAATTTTCTATTTGATTTTACATGAAAAATTCCAGACCAAATCTTAAAATAAAAATATATGAATAACTACATCATATTTTCAAGGGCTCCCTTTGATCAAAAACATAAAATAATATCATTTCCTTTAAAGAAAAAAATCACGAAGTAACCTATATATTTTTCTGTTTTTTACTCGAAATGGTAATGCCTATTGCGACAAAAATTTGATAATTAATTATATTTATACAAGAGTAAAGGATTTGCTTAGGCATTTTATGTAATTTCTTTTAGTTTTGGATTTATTACGATAAAACACTCTTGGCGCATACTACGTTTTTATTCCGCGCAAGAAGTCATCTTCCGTCGCTCGTTGCGGGAGCTTCAAGCATATTTCTATTTCACACATCAGTCGCTACTGCTCTGTTGAGACGAGAGGACTACGCTCAAGTGTTTTAGCTGCGCCGAGTTATTATCATTTCAATTGTAATTGTTGTTGTTATTCGAACTAAATAGGAAACAAAAAAAAAATACATTGAAAAGACTTCCGAAAACAGAACTAAAACGTTACAAATTGACAGGATGGCTAATTGTCGAAGGTAAGTTTATGAGTTACTTGTTTGTTATAAACTGAAAAAAATAAAAAATACATTTTATACTTTCGAGAAAGTTTGTGATGGCGATTTTAGATTTTATTTTGAGATGCACAAGATCTAAATTCGTTTACCTACGCACTTTCGTGGGCCGAGTAGGTAACTAGACGTAATAATATGTGGGGACATTTCACACACGGCTATCTGACCCCAAACTAGGAAGACCCTGTACTATGAGTGTCAGACAGCTGATATACATACACAAATACATTTTTAAATACATACATATATACATAAACAACACCCCCAGACACGACGATATCAAAAATTCATAGTACCTACTATGAATTTCCCTACCATATTTTAATGCCTACCTATATTTTTTAATGAAAGTACCTACTTTAATAGATTATTAGGATAATAGGTAATAAATTACATTCATAATAGGTAGCTATTTATTTTGCTATTATACTATATAAAGCTAAATTACCACTCACTCACTCACTCACTCATTGACATAATTGTTCTCCCAGATGGTGGATGGGGAGGTGGGTATATTTTGACAGATTCGTAAACAAGTAAGTCTCAAACCTACGGGAAAAGTGCCAAACCTCCCCTTTTCACCCCCCTTCTCCCCCCTCCCTATCGTGTCTCGGAAACTACGAGACCCGTATTTTTTTCTTTTTACGGATTCGTATAGAGGAGGCTCAGTAAAGTAAAAACCATTTTTCAAAGTCCCCCCCTCGCCCCCCTTCTCCCCCCCTTTAGGCGGATCTCGGAATCTAAGAGACTTGGAACATTTTTTTTTTCAGATTCATTTAGAGGGGCAATGCTTTAGTCGAAATACTTGTGCAACCACCCCCCCCCCCATCACAGCCCCCTCTTTTTTTTTTTTTTTCACAACAACACGCAAATACTTGATTTAGAGGGGCAATGCTTATTTTTTTTCACAAGCACGCGAGGTGCTTGCACCTCGCGCAACACGCAAATACTTGATTTAGAGGGGCAATGCTTTAGTTTTTTTCACAAGCACGCGAGGTGCTTGCACCTCGCGCAACACGCAAATACTAGTTTTGTTATATTATTCTTCACGATACAATTTTATGATCATTTTCCCATGATGTAGTTACGAGATCTACCAAAAATCTAGATACACGAATGGACAACAATAATGATCTTGCGAGTATTCTATATAAAAAAAATATTATCTACCTATTATACCACTTCTTATTTAATATTTCTATGGTCACTCGTAGTCGTAGGTAACGCGGGCAGAATAGTATATGCAAAATAAACACAAGCTTTTAGTTTGTATCTGTGTTTGTTCGATGAAATATATTTATGTCGATTACGAAGCTAATTAAGTATGTCCAGTAGGTATTTAAATCCTATCTTTGTAGATCAATTTATTGTGGACGTGATTGTATAACAAGGAATTTGTTTTGAAATAATATTTTTTTTTCAGAATTGCTGCGTCTCAATATATAGTGGCCACCTCGCTCGCCAGATTTAAACCCATTGGACTTTTTTACTGGGGCTGCTTAAAGGAGGTAGTTTATAAAGAAGAAATCACTTCAGTTGAACAGCTGCGACAACGCATACGTTCGGCTGCTGACGAAATATCGTCGGCAGGATTTGCGCGCCGATTGAAACGGTCCTTCATAAGAAGGTGTAGAGCGTGCATAGCAGCTGAAGGAGCCCACTTCGAACATCGTGTATAATTTTTTTTTTCAATAAATTTGACTAATTACTAATGTCTTTATTTTGTCAACAAACCCATAGTGATCAAATTTTAAGGAAATTCTCATTCTCTTTGAGTCTAAAATTAGTTACAGCAGTGTTCAAGTAATTTAATTTTGAAATCAAATTTGTATGAAAATTCTCCTTTAAGATTCGAACAGTAATAACTTTGTACTTTATCAAGATACTGGTTATTATTATACCATTTTAGAATTTGCATTAAATAGGCAATTATCTAAAATAATGGGCCACCGCAGTGTAGTACATTTTTTTTCGTTACAGGGGCCCAAAATTGCGTAATTCCGTAAAAAAATGTTAAAATTTAAGAATAAGTATTTTTTGCAATGTTGTCTTAGAATGTAATAAAAAATCTTGATACTGATCTGATAATACAAATATTTAGGAGTGACATAAAAAAAACAAAACCAAAAAAATCACCAATTGTAGAAATGGCACCCGATTTGAGTAAGAGTAAGAACGATTTTTATTTAAAATATTAAAAATATCAATAATCGGGTCATCCATGGGCATATGGAGATATAAGTGGGGTAAATGATAGATGATAATCTGGCCAATCGACAGTTTCAGGGTTATCCATTATTTACGCCACACCAAAATCACGCGCCAAAATAATATTATATTATACATAATATAATATTACTTTTTGGTATTGATTTTTTATTGATTTGTGTTCAGTATCAGTGGTATAGTCACAGAACAGATAAAAGAGGTTAGAAAGGAAATAGTTCCTGATATCTATGACAACGCGTGTCGCCACTTGTCTCCCACTCCCACAGCTCAACTACAAACAAGAGGCCCGTTACGTATGCGAATTACGCACACAAATAAATTACACACACTTAAATCGAGAGCTTGCTACTGATGGTAACTCAATGTCGATAAACATGCGCCGTCAATCAGGGCAAAGGACGAAACGTCAATGGTTGAAGTGAGAGGATGCAATACATTGTAAACGGACTTGGTCATTGCGTTGATTAAGCGAGTACACATTGGGCAATATATATTTTTTGTATCTTGTTGCAATAATGTTGTTAATGTTCGGAATTTCATAGTGATCAGAATATTTTTTATGTTTTTTACAAATAAAATTGTAATTAAATGTTATTTTCGACTTACTGATGGAAAGATATACCTCCCCGCTCTATACTTGCGGTCTAACTTTTTGTTTTACAGGTTATAATTGCACAACACGGAATTTTAAACCAGAGCTCTGTGTTCCAAAGTATTCCGAAGCGCACTAAACGCGGTGAATGAATTAATTGGTCGAGCTATGACTTTTGTATCATAAATGTGGCTCCACACCCACATTACCATTCCAACCTTATTCATCTATTCCGTGGGTATAGTCACCTCCTACTAACTTACTATTTACGTACACATAACATTTCGTAATATTGTATAACGCAGTCATACTTTGAATACAGTTGTTTCATCTGATTATTATACGTATACTACAGAAGATACGCATCGGGCGAGCGCGTAGGTACACGCGCGATCGTAGTCGATGTGAGGAGCGGGTAGGAGAGTGGGGGTGAATTCTAAAATTTTGCTGGCTTTAGGCGCGCTCTTAATATCGAAGACCGTCCCGTATGGCTGTTATTATAGCTACCAAATGTATCCCGCAAAAATACCTTATTTAATGCGCACAAAACTAGATGGTCCAGTTTTTCATCAAGAAAATTGACGCGGACGACAAGCTACGGTTGCTGCACTGCGTGTCGCGGGGTCGATTCGCGCACCAGAATAAATGTTCGAATAGCCACGAGATACCTAGTTGTTCCGCGTCTGGGTGTTTGTAAGAATGCACCCACGGTTCAAGAGAAATTGCTAATCTATTCATAAATCTTTACCTAAATAAAAAAAATAAACTAGTACAGTGTTTAACATATTTGTTTCAGATTGCTTACCATGCTGCAATGTTCTTCATTCGCGTTTTAATTAAATTGTATTTGACACTTAATGCTTTCAAGTTCATAGCTGACAACAGCGGCTTTGTAAGTATTTCTATCATTTAAAGTATTGATAGCTTTTTATTATTATTATTTTTAATAATGTAATATCATATAGGCTGTTAATTCAGTTAATATTATGAGTTCAGCCCATGACCTGCTCAGACTAAGTATTCCGCTGTATGTAATGGCCCGTAATCCATCAGGCGGTCCTAGTGCGGGATCGTCGATATCGCATGTCTTCGAATTTTTGTTCTCAAGATGTTTTCCTTTACCGTTTTGCGAGGTTAAAAAAAGTTTTTATTGCACTCTTTTTAGTTGGTCGATTTATAATTTTCCTAGTTACAAAAGCCTAAATCTCAACTACTTATAATCTTTTACAAAATATTGCTTTTCCCAATGCTGGGCCGTTAATTGTTGAGGAGTTCTCCTGGTATTTCACCATCAGCTTCACTTCACTATATGCATTGTAACGAGCATATTGTGCTGAATAATCATATTCAAGTAATCGAAGCGGAACCCATGAAATACTTATTATTCCTACTTAAATATATTGAGTAGTTCCAGTGGCCATCTGTGGTCTTCATGATCAGGTCCACTTCACAAATGGTGCTTTTTGAATGCATCTACAAAATTTATTATAAAAAAATACTCAAATGACTATAGGTGTGCCTATAATATTTGAAGAGTTCCTTCGATTTCTCCAGGATCCCATCATCAGATCTTGACTTTGTGACAATGGGACCAATTTCGAAGCATACCCTTTCAAACAAAAAGAATTTTCCAAATCGGTTCAGCCGTCTTCTAGTAATCGGTGATTATACATAAAACAAAATACGCGTCGAATTGATAACCTACTCCGTTTTTTTCGTCGGTTGAATAAGACCGAGTCAATACTCAATACTCAATTAACTATTGCCTTCCACAATGTGAACTTAGGAGTCTCAAAACGAGCAATGATAAATAAATAAAATCAATTAAATTCAGGAGTGTAACCGATATAAAATGTATCTGCCATTGATGTCCGATCCAGCCTATCCCCAGCTGCCCTTCTATGAGTATAAAGATACCCTAAGGCGATGTCCGTTTCCCTTTGCTTTTAGTCGCTTATTTTATAAGTTTACGAGTGACCTGCAAGAGGCAACTCATAAAATAGAACTGCACTTGCTCGGTTTGCACTCACAATATAATAGGTTGGATGTCATGCAAAATAATAAATGAAATTGAAATTAGAAGTCAAACAAATATTTAATGATGTATGAGAACGATTGTTACCATTCTTAAGAAATCGTTAAAATCTTATGTCAGTGGTGATTTCAAAAATGGTGAACGGTAAACAATTGTGGTGCGACAGTTCTGATTGTGAAAATCTTTATTGCTTACAGGTCTGGCTCTGGTTATTCGTTACGTATTTTGATGTAGCGGTCATCAAAAGTATGATACTTTATAATAGGTTAAGTTCAAGTACCGAACAGTTTTACAGTGAGATGGATGAAGTTCAAACCTCATGCGCACTCATTCTGAAAAACAATTGTACAGGTAACTTTATATCATAATTATAAACAAGCAACATTTAACTAAGCGCTTCTCCTCAAATGGTGTCAGATTTTGTGGTTCAACATGATTTCGAAAGCACAGAACAATGTTGATATGCTAAGATGGTCACGCATCCGCGGACCAACCACAGGAGTGTCTCTGGCTGTGAAACATAACCAAGGCTGGCCGGACTCTGTACATGAATGAGGTGAGTCAGTCAGCCTTGCATAACTCTAAGACACTACACTCTCGTCCTAATTGTTTTCCGGGAGAACTTATCGACGAGATTATTTGAAATAACTACTAATCAAAATTTACTTCCTATCTATTCTTCATCGTAACAAAATAACTAATAATTTTTTTACAGACGCCGAGAGAAAGATGTCCAAGAATATTCAACGATTACATCGAGTTTCTTGGTTTACCTTCTAAGACGAATTGCCTTGTCAGAGCTAATCCAGCGACCAAAGGGTCGCTGGAATCTGAGTATCCAGTATAATAATATCTTTAAGATGGTATTGGGTGTGTCTCGATTCTGCAATACATCAGGGATGTTCGTACTATTTTCGTTTCCATGCCATAATTCGCAAAAAAGTGCATCCATAATCTGCAAGTTGTGCGTCAGCCGAAAGAAAGGATATTTTAGTCTAATTTTTATTACAACTAAATCATGTACCTACATGATATCCGAACTAAATATTTTTAATTTTTCAAACAAATTTTATAGTTTTTGCCATTTAAACATGGTATAAAGGTGATGCAATTTGCATTTGTTTTAAAGTATTCATGCCTAGCTGCTGGTATAGATAATATCTGTGTGAAGGTTATGGAAATATGACGGTTTCAATTGATCCATTAATAAGCTAATTATAACCACTAATATTTCTAATTCGCATTAATTTTAATAACTTTGTGAAGTTATAATTAGTAATTTGTTATTACGCAGAACTTTTTAAATCAGTATTACTTACATGTCGGTAATCATCTGCTTAGTTTAAATCAGTATTACTTACATGTCGGTAATCATCTGCTTAGTTTAAATCAGTATTACTTACATGTCGGTAATCATCTGCTTAGTTTCTGTTCCCAACTGTGTTGGGGTCAGCTTCCAATCTAACCGGATGCAGCTGAGTTTTAGTGTTTTCCATGGAGAGACTCCCTATCTGACCTCCATAACCCAGTAGCTGGGTAATACGATACCCATTGGCTAGACCGGTGTCAGATCTGGCTACTGACTACCAGTAACGACTGCAAAAGAGAACCAAATAACAGCCGAGACCAACGCCTTAACGTGCTCTTAAGAAATATCGTGCTCGGTAGTCACGCTAGCGACCACTTTACCAACGAGGCAGTTCAATATATATCTGTAATTATGATGAAAACAGTTCCGTTTCCTTCTTTATGACTGTGACGGTATACTATGTATATGTCGTGGCCAGATCTTAGAATTGATCATTTCATGAAGTGTTCGAGCATTTCATGACATGGTTGTGTTTCATGAAATGGCTAGTCAAAGACGACCCTGCCCCGGGATACCGCGTCCCCCGTCGTGAGGGCTCTCACGCGCATGATGGCATCCACCGTCGAGCGCCCCCTGCGGAAGCCAAACTGGCACTCCGCAAGATCCGGGCCCACCCGATTCAGGTGCCCGAAGAGGCGGTCTGCAATTACTCTTTCCAAGAGCTTGCCCGCCTCGTCGAGCAGCACGATGGGCCGGAATGCGGACGGAAAGTCCGCAGGGCGCCCGGCTTTCTGGATCAGGACCAGCTTTCCCGTCTTCCAGCGAAGCGGAAACTGGCCCCTCTCCAGGTATGCGCTAAAGAGCCCCCCTAGTTGAGGCCCGAGAGTCTCCGAGGCCAGGACCCAGGCTTTCCCTGGCAAGCCGTCGGGTCCTGGGGCGGTATTTTTGGCCTTGAGCCGTTGTACCGCCACTCTCAAGTCTACCTCGGTCACCTCTGGAGCGTCGTAGACGTCGTCGTCGCTGTGGTCCACGTTTGCGCCAGCTTCAGGTTCCGTCGGAGACGGAGCCATGGGCGGGGGAGCGTGCTCCCCTCGCGATGGGAACAGGGCGCTCACCACGTCCTCCAAGAACTGAGGCTGGAGACTCTGCGTCAACGGGGGAGCCCAGGGGCGGAGCTTCTCTCGCACCCACTTGTAGGGGCGGCCCCATGGGTCCCCGTCCAGAGTCGCCAGCATCTCCTCCCGGGCCAGTTCCTTGGCCCGCCAGATCTCGTCTCGGAGGACGGCCTTCGCTGCCCTGTAGCCCTCGTACAGCTCCGCCTCTACAGTCGCCGCATCCGAAGGTCGGGTGCGGCGCCTGCGGAACCTGGTGTACCGGCGTCGCGCCGCAACGCACGCTTCGCGCAGCGCTGCTAGCTCGCTCGACCACCAGTACAGCTGACGCCGGGCGCGTCCTTGCCGGACCCGGGGCATGGCCACGTCGCAGATCTCCGACATGGCCTCCCGGAACCACTCCGCCTCGTTGTTTATGTCGGCAGGCCTGTCCGGGGGTGACCCCCAGGCCTGCACGATCGAGGCTTCCAGGAATAGCTCCCGGTCCATCTGCTTCAGCGCCCATCGCGGACCACTCAGGTCCCGTCAGACCGGCGCGTCTGGGGTCTGGGCGGAGACGTCGAACCGGATATACCCGTGGTCGGAATAGGTCTCCACCTCCTCCACAACGCGCCAGTCGGTGACGCGCGGTGACAGGCTGGGGGTGGCGAACGTAACGTCCACCACCGACTCGCCCGTAAACCGCACGCACGTGGGGACAGAACCCCGGTTCTCTATCACCAGGCCCTGCGCACGGGCCCAGTGCTCGAGCATCCTGCCCCGCCCATGGTCCATGGACCGGGAACCCCAAGCCGGACTTTTGGCGTTGAAGTCCCCGAGGACGAGGGTGGGGAGGGAACCGAGGGCGACGACGACGTCTCCCAGCTCCGTTAGGGAGTTCTGGAACTCGGCGAGAGTTCGGTTCGGGGAGAAATAAACGCCTACCACAGCGATCTCCCCGAACCGTGCTGCGACGATCCCACGCCCTCTCTTGATGCGATCGAGGGGCGGGGTACCGGCGGCGGCCGACGAAACGAGGGTCACCGATCCGTCCAAGTCCGCCACCCAGTCATTCCTGGGCAGGACAAAATACGGCTCGGTGACCATGGCAACGTTGATCAACCACTGCGCCATGCTCTGGAGCAAAAGTTCCTGAGCAGCGGCGCAGTGGTTGATGTTCGCCTGGAGGAAGCGCAATAGGGCCATTAATCGGGATCCATTGCAGCCTCCTCCAGGGCCCCTCGCGGGGGTTCAGCCACGACTTCGGCGACGGCGGTGGCAGTAGCGATGGCGGTGGCGGCGGCGGCGGCAGAGGGCCTACCTCTGCGCCTGGCTTTGGTGGGTGGGGCGCAGGACTTGCCCCCAGCCCGGTGATCGGCCGGCTTGCCAACCGCCTCACATGCGAAGCAGTGAGGCGGGGCGGAGCACGAGCCGGCCTTGTGACCGGGCTGACCGCAGCGGAAGCACTTATCGCTGCGGTCTACCTCCGAGGTGCACACGCATGCCGCATGGTTGCCCACTTGGCAGCGGAAGCACCTCAGGGGTCTGGGGTCCAGGACTTTCACCTGCGCAGACACCCAGCCAACCAGGAGCCTTCGGCCCTCCTGCAACTTTTTCGCCGCCGGGACGGGGCAGCTAACCGTAATGGTTTGCCCCACCGTGAAGCCAGGACGCAGGGCGCCCGCCCTCACCTGATCGGGAGGGCACTCCCCAGTCCTGGCAACGGCGGCCACCACTTACTCGGTCGTCACAGAGTCATCCCGACCCAATATGTGCACGTCTGCGCGCTTGGTGGGTCTGGAGACTCGGGCCTCCTCCGCGTTTAAGGACGCTCTGAGCCGTTCGGCCAGAGCGTCAGCGGTAGGGCCACTGGCCGCGCCGGGGATCTCCAGCATCCGATTCCCCGTCGCAGTGACCCGGTGACGGAGGCCGCCGACGATGCCGAGCTCTGTGATGTCGATCGCCTCCCGCGCCTTCGCCAGCACGTCGCGGTACGACACGTCCCTCTTCACCGCGTCCGGCTGCAGTGTGATCACTACAGCCGCGGTCTTGGGGGCGCGCAATCGCGCCGCGGCGTCTCGCCGCCGCCGTCGCTCTCTTCTTCGCGAGGACCTGGCTGCGCCAGCAGCCTTCCTCTTCTCCCCGGCCACTTGCCAGTCGGCGCCGGCTGGAGGAGTCTTTGGAGGAGGCTGCTGGGACGGCTGGTTCCCGGCCTGGGCCTTCTTCCCTTTGGCCGCCTGTTTCGGCCCCGCAGGTGTCGGGGTCGGAGGCGGCTTTGGTGGGCCCTGTTTTGGCTTGGCCGGGGCCGTCTTCGCCCTCGCAGGAGCACGTTACATGTACTACGGTATTAATAGCAGAAAAACTACAAAACAAAATATTTAAGTACTAATAAATATATTTTTAAAGCTCTTTCGAGTTAGGCCTCTTTTTTACTATTTTTATTTTTGTTTTTGAAGGCAATATTTGTAATAAGCCTTTACAAGACTAATGATATTCAAAATAATAAGGACTATCACAAAATAATGCTTTATCACACAATATATCCTATCATAAATTAGTAAAAGTGCCCTATTGTAAAATACGAAAGAAATAAAAAAAAAAACAAAATGTATAAAAAATTAAGCTTTATTAATCTTAAAATTAAAACATACGAAATGGCAAATAATTAAATTAGTAAGAACTTTTCAAATGTTAAATAAACTTCAAATAAACATTTTTATAAACTTGACATTACAAACTTAAAAATAGATCCTTTAATAATAATAAAAAACAATATTATATATATTCACCAGCAACTGGAATCAAAAGTACCATACTATAGGTATGTGCCCGACCCAGTTCTCGAAAATGGCAATATTACACTGTACTGGGATCGGTCTATCGTCACTGACAGGACTATTGTTGCCAATAAGCCTGACATAGTGGTGATAGACCGATTAGATCGTCGCACAATGATTTTTGATATAGCAGTCCGCCATGACGAGAACCTCGTGAAACCTGAGATAGATAAAAAAAATATCTTGACCTGGCGCGCGAGGTTGTCGACATGTGGGATGTGAAGACAGCAATCACTGTGCCGATAGTCGTCACAGCCAATGGTATAATTGCCTCTTGGCAATTATACCATTGGCTTTTGCCTCGACCAACATCTAAGGAGGCTCTCGTTGGGCAGCTGGATCAAGGGCTTGATCCAGAAAGCAGTACTTCTGGAAACGGCGCGTATTTTGAGGAGGTTCCTCTCTCAAGAGCCCTGACCACCGGTAGCTTGGACTCTGTTCCCGATACCGGTGGGCTACTATTTTGTATATTTTTAAATGTTTATATTTTTTATATTAATATTTAAAAATGTCATTTGTATGCACATAGACTAAATACATGGAATAATAAAAAAATAATACAATATATAAAAATAATAATTCGACAATAAAACTTTTTTATTACAAGTCTTAGTAAAAGTCTGACAGTCCCTCCCGCCCTGCCCGGGGTGGGAGGACTTATTTGATAATTTTACCACGTTAAAAAAAAAAGCTGCCGGTTCTCCGTTATAGGTTGGATCGTTATCACTAAGTTCAGCATCACTTTCTGCAGAATTAATCGGTGAAATGCAATAATCCACGGTAGGAACTTGCTGTGTTATTACTGGTTCAACATTTTGAAGAGTCAAAGAAGACAGAAAAATTTTGGCCATAATCTACGTCTCCCACGTAGAGTGTGGCCGAGAAATTAGTGGTTGTTCATCAGATAGTATAAAATCATCTTTAGAAATAGGTAGTGCTCGAGATTCTGGGGAACATTTGCGGGACGATAGGCGGCTGCTAGAAGTTGTACTCGTGGAACTACTACTATCGGAACTTGAAGATGAGCTGGAACAACTTGACGACGATTTGGATGAACGTTTTGATGGTGTTGCGATAAAACCATTGGTTTCAGTCAAGGCCACGGGTGTATCGACTGATGGTTGAATATTTTCAGCAGTTTTTGGGTTTGGAATCATAATATCAAACGTAATTTCGTTACCTGTGTAATGTTTAAGTGAACATTACACAGGTAACGAAATTACGAAATCTTGGGAATTGTGTTGGGAATATTCTCTTTTTTCAAAATGCGTCCAGTAATATACTGAAATAAAAATTAAACGATTAGATGCTGTACTTATGTAAGTACTTACCTAGTAAGATTTAACCAATAAAGACACGTAGCAAAACAACTTACTTTTGATTCTTAGGCAATTCGCTTTGCTGTTGATTCTGGGCGATTGAGTAAGTTCAATGTTTTTGCGACCGCGACGTCATGCTTCTGTAAATAAAAATAATAATAGTACCTACCTATTTTGTTTAATTATGTACTTCAACATGTTTAATACCTACTTAACCAATCAATAAAGCGCTTAATTATTGTATGTATTTACTAACCATACTTAAAACTATCGACGTAACTTGTAATTTGATTAAATATTTTACATCATGTAAAGACCTAATCTTAAACGCAAACACAGATCGTTCATAAAGTTTTGTGAAACAAGGAATTATTTCGAGATGAACATCGTATAAACATAATATTTTCGTAAAATAAGGAACTAACTTGATATAATGATGACATATTTTAATACATTGTAGTGATAAGAGCGCCTAACTCTAAGTCGACCTTTTTAAAACTAAAACATATTGCAATACTTACCCGATAACTTGTAATAAAAAGGCACAACTCCAATTTGGCCAGCGCGCCAGTAGTCCGGCTTCGACAAGTACTGGCACCTTACTGGTTGGGCCTCTCTAGTGGGAAGACGCGGGTATGGGAGAGGGTAATGTAAAAGAGACACAATTACAGTATTCGCTTTAATATTGTCTTTTTTCTCTCTCTGTGAAAGCCAAGTGGTAGAACAGGTGATTTTGTGCCCATCTATCACAAAAACTCGAAAACTCCAAATTTCGAATTGTGCCCTTACATTACTAAGGGTGCGATATATAGTTGTCCATGTGAAAAACACTGAATGCTTAAATCTTCAATGTCACAGGTTTAGATTTAAGCGTTTGTGTTTGACCCTTTTTTTTCTGGGTGAGAAATTAATCAAATGAGTCCTCCCGCTGTGGGTGGAGCGAAAGGGAGTGTCAGACTTCTACTGACTAAAAACCACCCTGCTCCTTCAGTTGCCCTTGAACCGTAAATCAATAGGTATTAGAGGAATCTGGAGAATTAAATTTAAAACTACTTCTCCAGTTCCGCATCCGGTCAGTATTGTGCACTCTATTATGTAGGTTTTTAAAGAATTTACCTGCAAATATTTGTTCGTAATCTGAGAATACTTAACATGACATTCTGAGAGGAGCTTGTGGCTAAATAATAACAACCGCTCGGCTTGATCTTCAAGGTTGATAATGCCTGCCAAGATCGGTACTTGGATGGGTGGCAATCTTAACAAGTCGAGATTAGGATAAAGGCTAAGCAGATGATGATTTTGATCGATAAAAGTGAACCTATACATATATTAATCTTATTGCACATCTTTGCTTACAGAGAGTCAAAAGTATTTTTACAAGAGCGTGCTACGGGCTACGCGATCGTTCAGCAAGATGAATGCATATGGTCTGTTTTATGTGGATGCTTATGTTACCAATGTTTTTCATAGGAGTTACAATTAATTACATTATAGTTCAAATGCAATTCATTTTTTGGTAAATTTATTAAGTGTTACACTTTGATTATAAACATATATGTATGAAATTATAAATTTAAGTAAATTCGAATAATTAACCAAAGTCCGAAGAATCAGCATTTTGACATCCACCAACCCGAATAGAGAAGAGACCTGAGTATTTTAGGTGTCTATGTAAGTCTCTATGAAGCTCGTTATATATACTGATTATCTTATGGGTTTTCCAATCCATAAGATCGATATCAACCCATTGCCGCAAAATTCCTACCTAAAAGTAATAAGATTATAGATATAGGAAACAGCTATTATAGTGGGAGCAGTGGTTTCAACCCAAGCAGGCACATTAATATGTGTAGGGTATTTCTATCATTACCACTATTCTTAAATCGTGTGGAAACCATTTCCATTGTCGGACCAAAAATCCGAAGAAATGCGATATATGTCATAGATACATAGTTGGATTACGAGCCGTTCTCTCTCATTGTTAGAGAGGGTCTGCGTCCCAGCACTGGAAATGTAATAACCAACATATTATTTTATATCTCATACAGACCAACAATTGCTCAACCAGGTACTTTATACACCGTGTTAATTTAGTCGTCTTACAACAGCAGCTCACTTCATGTATCCAATGACTAGTAAACATTGCGCAACGTTGTTGTGAGCAAACTCTGATAAAGATGTCACCGCTCTTCCATGCCGGCCTTGGAAATCAAGGCTCGGTCCCCACCCGCACCAGGATGTTCAAACTACGTCAAA
>CALPBR020000008.1:0-35388 GCA_943138885.2 Tholera decimalis
GAGAGAATAACAGAAGAGATATAATTTATTTCTGTATATATTTATTTAGGTTAACCTACAATTGTTTACACTATACATTTGTATGAAACAGTCATATTACATTTATAAGTGTAAAAATTAATTACAGGCTAACACCATTTGTGCTATTTAAGGTTAGAAATCAATATTATTTATATGCATAATTCTAAACATAAAGGAGGCAGATCGAATGATAATTATAAGGTTATTATTATTAGGTTGGTTCTATATTTTCTAGTTCCTCATATGTTGCAGCTGCAGGTTTGTTACAAGATTGGCTTGCCACATAGTCCCTAAAAAATGTATTACACTATTATTAGTTAAAAGTATGGAAATAATCTTTAAATTATTAATTATTATTATTTGTCGACATTAACTAACTGCAGTGGATAAAAGTTAAGTAATTAAGTTATAAGTAATTATTAATATAATAAACTACACTTGTAAGCAAGTTTGCGTAGCTGAGTTTTTGGCCAAAATGATATAAAATATTTTTGCCATCAATTTGCTAAGCAAAAGTAAATAAAACAACTAAAATGTCGACTTTTATGCTCATTTATTCATAACTTTCACTTACCAGATCTTTGAATGTGCCCAGTACAGGTTGTATATTCTTTTCTTTAGTGGGTTTTAATCTTATAGTACTTAAAACATTTATTTGTTTCGCTGTCAGGAATCTAAAACAATAATAGATTGATGAGAACAAAATTGTAGTATTTATGGTTAAGATAGATTCAAAATGAAAATTCATCTTGCTATGCTCATATTCTACATATTTCGAAACGGTGATCTTCATGTCATTTGTAAAGATTGATAACTTACTTTAGGGATAATGGATGGAATTGCATCATTTGATCTTGTTTCGAAATGCAATATTACTTCGGGCTTGAAATGGCGGCTACAAATTTTGGAACCGTTTCTGACCCTTTTCTGTGTAGAACACTGAGCCACCGGTCTCGAATATCATCATTTTTAGGAAAGCTTAAAATAAAAAAATAATATATAATGAGAAGAAAGAAAAATAATAATAAATAAGAAGAATAAAGAGAAGAACATCCACTTTTACATTGAAAACATAGTCACCCTAAATGCAATTTGTAAACAAAGTCACAAAACTTACTTTAAAAGGGAAATTCCAAACCCGGGGTACTTTTTTCACTCTTGCAATTAACCACAAAACACGTTCTTACCATGGTTACAATAACTTGCACTTTAATATTACGAAAACTCACAAAATTAAATATAATTCAAATTTACAAACATACAGATGTCAAGTAAACGTCAGTCGGCAACGTAGTAATTGCCACGTATAGTATAATATATCACTACTAATTCTTGAAAATTATATTTTTTTTCTGTTTAAACATCTTGTGTTTGCATGGTAAAATAACTTTAATTTTCATTAATAAACATACAGTAATAATAATGGTAGAGTCTGGCTAACGAAAGCGTGATCTGAGAAAGCGCGGCAAATTCAAAAAATCTTTATGTGGTATTACTGACTGTAGTAGGAGAAAAATGTTTTGATACTTGGAAATTTTATGTATTTACGACAATCAATTTATATAATAGTTGTTTACGAACTAATTGCTAATTTAGGGACAACACATACTGTTTTTAAAGACTGCGTTTGGTGTCTCGGAGCCTTAACTGTCATGGATTGATTAAAAAAACGAATGTGTAGATTTATTTATTAGTACATACGTAATATTAACCTACTTAACATGTAAGTAGTTTATTACATTTCTTCAACAATTTTTTAAATCAACTAGAGGCGTTTTTAGTATGATAATTATTTAATCATCGTACTCAAAATCCGAGTCCTAAAATTCAACCTCTAAGGATTCTTCTGTATCAGTGGAGTCGTCATCACCTACACTTATTATGATTTTTTCCAATACTTTTTCTGTTATGTGATCTCTTTGTTTGTATTATTTTATTTTCCACATTTATTACATGATTTGTCATTTTTCTTTCAATCTTCTGCAGCTATTCAGCCAAATAAGGTTTTTATCAGTGTTTTATTTTGTTTTAGGGGCACCACTCGTTTTGTTAGATCTTGCCATGACATTTTAGGCTTACAATTATTGTGTACCTATGTTTCATCTAAATAGATGATTCGTTTTCCTTCCATTCGTTTAGCAGCAATTTCTTGGTAAAGATGCCTCCAAGCAGCAATATCAAAACATTCGACAAGAACCGTTCGTTCATTTTTATTTTTCTTGAACTTATACCCATTAGCAATTAATATTTCACGCAGAGTTTCTCTACATCCACTAAAGCCAATGCTAGAATGTAATTTTTCTAGCAATGTTCGCAATGTTGGGACCTCCTTTCTCACAATATAAAAGTCTTTGATTTTATTTCTTGTTAAATCAATATCAAAACTGTCTAAATCCAACACTGAGCTTTTGTGTGGGCGTTTTTTTTCCTGGAGTGCTCCACATCCATTCATTCACAGATCCTTCCTTTTTTTTAGTGTTGTGACACCAACTTCTGCAAAACGAAGTATAAAATGCATATTAAAAAATTAAGGTACCCAATCAATTTGATAATGTCAAATAACACAACTCATCAACAAAACATGCTTATCCGTAACATACGTACCAGTTAATGAAGATGTTTCTTCTAAGAACTTAGTCTGAGTTACTATTAAAGATTTTTCTCCAAATTTTTTAGCGTTTCAACAAGTCGCAGATTCTTTGAATATCTCCAATATTATCTATAAAGATAAGAAAAAGTATCATAATATCGTAAATAGGTATATCTAATAATCAGCCACCAAGGATCAACATTAAAAGTCGTACTAACCTAAAAAATCCGAGATCGCATGTAAACATTGTTGTTTTTCTTGAAAAACAATTTCTTTCTCTTCTTGTTTTTGTTTAAACTTACTGATCATAGTATGTAGCAGCTTTCGCACGTTACTTTTTATTGTTTTACCCATATTAAAGCGATTATTGTTGAATATTAATTGTGTTTACAAATTACTGACAATTGTAATCACAGATTTTGACAGCTTAATAATGTTGTAAAGATGGGCGAAAAATAACGTCACGACAAAAATAACGTTGTTATCTTGCTCCTCAAATGATTACTGTGACTGATCATGAAGGAACAACGTTCCAAAATAACAGTGGTGAAATAACACAGACACTACAATCACTACAGTGACACGAGACACTACAGTGACATGAGTCACGACGGTGACCGAGTCACGACAGTGACCGTGTCACGACATGGAACGAGTCACGACATGGCGTTCCATCTCTCTAACGAACGATGTAATACGCGCAATCGGGCATTTTCGGATAACCCAGGAGTGAGATAGCGAATGATTCCGTATTTCTGGCTCGTTCCCTCGCGCCTTGAATACTAATTTGCTCAAAACTATAAAATAACATTCTTATGTTTATATTATAAAAATGAGATTTTTGTAGACTTGAGCATATCACAACGCAAAAAAAATATTATAGCCCTTTTTATATAATTCTGAAATGTGAACTTGTGATAATTAAATAATTTGTTATTTGAACCAATAGTAAAAACTTGTGTAAAACATGCTTTTAAGAATATATCTGGCTACGTTTCGAAAAACATTTTGAAACAAAAAAGGAAATATAAATGTTAAATAAATACATATCATAGTTATTCAAAAGAATTTCCGACATTCCTAAGCCTGTAAAACTGTGACTGTCGTTCCTGTTACAAAAATCACAGTGAACGTTGTTGGGATCAAATAGGTACCTATCTACGGAATCATAATATTTCGTAACGTGAGTGACCACAGTGACAAAGTCACGTTGATTTGTCACTGTGACTTTTATGGAACAAGAACGACAGTGACAGTGACAAAAAAGTAACGGTTTCGCCCACCGCTATAATGTTGCCATATTAAACTTTTAAGAAAACTCCAGGTCACGCTTTCGTTAGCCAGACTCTAATTCATTTTCAACCGACGACAAAAACAGGAGGTTATCAATTCGACGCGTATATATATTTTTTTTTTTTATGTATGATCATCGATTACTCGAAGACGGTTGAACCGATTTGGAAAATTATTTTTTTGATTGAAAGGGTATACTTCGAAATTGGTCCCATTTACATAAACGTCAGGATCTGATGATGGGATCCTGGAGAAATCGAGGGAACTCTTCAAATATTATAGGCACACCTATGACGTTTTGGGTATTTATTATAGTAACTTGTGCAGTTGCTCTCAAAAAGTACCATTTGAGGAAGTGGAACTGATGATGAAGACCACAGATGGCCGCCGAAACTACTCAATAATAAGTATTGAGTGGATTGCGATTCGATTACTTGAATATGGATGTTAAGCACTTTATGCTCGTCACAATGCATATGATGATGTAGAGCTGATGATGAAGTACCAGGAGAACTCCTCAACAATTAACGGCCCAGCATTGGGAAAAGCAATATTTTGTAAAAGGTTATAAGTAGTTGACATTTAGGCTGTTGTAACTAGGTAAATTAAAAATAGACCAACTAAAAAGAGTGCAATAAAAACTTTTTACCAAAAAATTAAACCGACTCCCAAAAAACACTGCAAAGTGAAAAATAACTTTAATTTCGGAAGTCGGTGCCAAAAACGAAAATACAAAACTAAAGACACCGACAACCGAAACTAAAGTTATTTTTCACTTTGCAGTGTTTTTTGGGAGTCGGTTTAATTTTTTGGTAAAAAGTTTTTTAAAGATAGAAATCCAAAGAAGTTTAAAACTAGGTGTTATTAGTACAACAGACAGGTCGAAAAAATTACCATTGAAATAAATATTTTTAATCTGACACACAGAAGAAAGGGACACAGCCCACACACGCACTGTCTCGCTCGGAACGAATAGTTCCTTCAGTTTTATGCGTGCAAGTTTATACTCTATTGTTTAACCTTTTCACCGCCAAGCACTTCTATAGAAGTTCGGTTTTTTACTCGCACCCACTATGTTGAGCGTGGTCGCCACAGTTGTTCTGGCCGCAATTTCGGTCGCATACTACGCTCACAGGAAAAAGCGAGCAATGAACACAGCGATCACAAGGCTACAGTTTTTTATTCGTGATCGCCGCGGTGGCAACTGGGAATAAATGGGATAGACATACGCATACCACAACATAGTAAAATATTTGTTTTGTTATGAACATACCTGTACAAGGACAGAATAGTATAGATAGTTAATTTAATTGCAGTAGCATCTATTCAGTATCCGCGTGCCCTGCCTGCCATGTAAAATGACACTCTGAGCGTGTGCGTTTTTATAGCTCGCATTACCACGTAAATAATACTGAAGAAATCTAAAAGAAACGTGTGCATCTGGATTGGGGGCCTATTTTTTTAATACTTGCGAAACGAAATAAGACTCATAGGGAAATTAGTTAAAATAGTAAAAACTTAAAGCAAAGGGCCATGAATTTGCTAAACGTTAAACTCATTTTCAACAATTTTGATTTCTGTAAGCACCGTGCAATTCAACTATCGATATTATAATGCGCGCAGCTCTACGGCAAGCCGCCATCTTTGTGCCAGACTCGCGCAATAGGTATGCACGCTTTTTTCGTAGGTATTTCATGTCTATTCTTTTTTCCTTAGTCTGAGGACCTCACTCAATGAAGCAGATTGAGTGTTGACAATGATGAAATATTTTAGTTCTATGTTTCAGGCTGCTGCCAAGCTGTATTATAATTTTTCTGTTCATTGATTTAGGCAATATTAAAAAAAGAACAAAACTATATAAATGCATTGCATTTTGAAAGTCTTTTTTATAAATAACCTCAAATCATTAATGTATGTTTCAATAATTGTATGAAAATAATAAACCTAACTATGAGTACATAAAAAATAATAAAAATTGGCCAAGTGCGAGTCGGACTCGCCCATGAAGGGTTCCGTGGTAACTATAATAAATATAATATACTTAATATATATAATTGAAAAAAAAAACTTTAAAAATTTCTTAAAACTAGCTTATTTACAATTTTACAACTACGCCAAATAACTTTGCTTTTCATAGTATTTGTATGAATTACAAAGTTATATTTGCGGTTTTAGAAAATGTACTGTATCTCAAAAACTGCCGACTCGATCTCGTTCAAACTAATTTTGGTTGAAAGGTTACATTAAGATCTACAACACAGTTTTTTTAGATTTTTCACTTCATTATTATAGAAGTTAGAGGGGGGACACACATTTTACCACTTTGGAAGCGTATATCTTTGAAACGATTAACTTTATGAAAAAGTCATTTTAGAAACCTTAATGTCATTTTTAAATACCTGTCTATAGATACCACACCCGTAAAGGTTTCATGAAAAAAAATATTTTCAGTTTCAGTTCCATGTATGGGGAGCCCCCTTTATTTTTTTTTTTTTTTAATTTTCTCTTAAAATCGGAAAGCGGTTCACAGAATACATCTATCTACCAAGGTTTACATGTATAGTCCTAATAGTTTCGGAATAAAATGGTTGTGACATACGGACGGACGGACAGACAGACAGACGGACAGACATGTCGAAACTATAAGGGTTCCGTTTTTTGCCATTTGGCTACGGAACCCTAAAAAACAAGCTTAGGCGTCAAAGCACTGCTCCACATCGCTATCGTCCTTGATTTTTTTTTTTAAGTAAGTTCATAGTTAGGTTTAGCAGTATATTCAATATTGTTTTATTTGACTACCTACATAAATATTTTTTTTTTTTTATTGAAAATAGGTTCGCGTTTGACCACTATCTCACCTGATGGTAAGTGATGATGTGGTCGAAGATGGAGCACGCTTACCTAAAACTAACCTATTCACTCTGGACTTAAAGACTCCTAGGTTGTAGCTGTCGGGAAACACAGACTCCGGCAGGGAATTCCACTCCTTAGCCGTACGCACAATGAAGGTATTCCCAAAACGTTTTGTGCGTATGGGTGGGATGTCCACTATGTAACGATGGCGCTTCGCCGTTTGTCTCATAGTCCGATGACGGAACGGGCTTGGCGGAATTATACTGTGTAATTCCATTGCACACTCCCCGAAATGTAACCGATAGAAAACCGATAGACTTGCAACTCGTCGTCGGTGTTCAAGTTGTTTTAAATATAATCTTATCATAAATAATCATAAATAAATATATCTTATTCCTCTTCTCAGAACGAGTACTTAGATTGAAGAGGATGAATACCACACTCTAAAACCTCAGTCAGATTGAAAATCGACTAACATGAACTTTAAATTATAGTTTTCTGAAGAAAACTTTAATATAAACATATCGTGGAATTTAAGCATACAATAAGAAAACGAAAGGTAACAGCATAATCATTATGTGTAAAAGAGATGGCTATAGTTAATGTTATAAATATAAATAACTCATGTAATTTGTAAATACAACGTCTACAGAACATAAACGTCAAATCAAGAAATCAAAATCAAACTTTTGGTTTGATTTCTTCTGTTTGTGTTGATTTCTACTTGTTTAAGTACGGTAAAAAAGAGCTGTTATATCATTCGTTGGAGCGAATAATACTTTTTCTGTGCGTGGACTTTAGTGATCAGAAATTCATGTTTCCAAAACATATGTTCAGTTGATGTGATTTGGTTATTATATCGATTATTGTGAGCTGCTGCTATGGATACACCTAAGGTAAGTTTAGAATTATATATTTATTCTTCAGAATAGTTATTTCTAAACACCCGTGCCAAAGAACGAGATAACAATTGTGGTTTATGGAGATTTTGAGGCGTTTCTACCCTCTGCCTACTCTTAACGAAACATTTCGTTTTCAGAGAAAATTTAAATACTAATTATTCCGCATAATTAAGTTGTCGAAGTGTCCAATCTCTATGAAATAATATTTTTAAAATTTACCTCTCCTTTAAAAACAATAGCCATATTTGTTGATAAAGCTATCAGTGTTCTTATCTTGTTCACTGCAAAGCTATAGTAATCGTATGAAAATGCGTGTTTAGTCATCCCACATTATTACATTAATTCTCTAATTACCATTATATTCCCATTAACTTAAACTGGAAGGGTCTTATGTTAGAAAAACGAATGACAAGTATATATTAGGTATTTGGATATGAACTATATTTCTATAATTTCAGATTTTTACATAAACTGACCTTAAACACTATATAATCCTGTGGCTGTCTGTCAATAATACGGTCTGGATTCATTCCAATTTTAGGCTAGGGAGTGGAATTACCTGCCGGAGCCTGAGCTATAAACTAGGGGTCTTTAAGTCAAGAGGCACTGAAACCTATTCAGTTTACTTCTAGATTTATAAGCATACTTAATCTTCAACCACACCACCTTACCATCAGGTGAGATTGTGGTCAAACATGAGCCTATCTATACTAATATTATTAAGCAGAAAAGTTTGTTTGTTTGAATGCGCTAATATTCGAAAGTTCTGGGTGGATTTGGATGAAATTTAGTATGGCAGTAGCTTGAAGCTTGAGAAAGTTTATAGGCTTTTTACAAGACTGTAAAGAGAAGGGTTATTTTTTCATTGTGATAAAATCCCGGAGTGAAGCCTTGGGCGACTGCTAGTTATCAATAATCAAAGTAATAATCAAAGCAAAAATCAAAGTAATTATGTAAATATAATAAAATATAGTAAATATAGTAGTTGGTCATTTTCATTTTTATTTACCCAACACTCCTTGTTTAAAGACTTTTTGTCCCATAAAATTTCTATAGTGGTTTTTGGTATTTAAATTTATATATTCTATTATATAAAGCTAATTATATTATATATAGGGTATTTATATTATAGGTTTAATGGCTTTAATGGAGGGCAGGACCCATGTCCAGGGATGGTTATGAAAGGTAGTGACTAATTGCATTCATGGACTGGTGGAAGGAATGAAGGTCTTTCTTTTTAAAGAGAACATGCCATGTGTTTAGAATTCAAATTAAAAACAATCTTGGTAACACCTCCAACTAAGCTAAATATGCGTTCACGGTAATAGTGTAATAGGTTGGGTTCAAAATTGCAACCTCTTAATAACAAGTCCGACACCTTTGTAATTAGGCCATTGATGCTTAAACGGTTATCTGGCAGGAAGATGGGCAGCAGACATTATTGTCACACCTTTGAGAGCACTGATGGATGTTAGGCTGTGGATGTGGATGTTGTGTTACTCAATCAACATCAGCCTGTAGCCATTCAACGAGATACCGGGAACACAAGGGCAACATGAAAAACAGGGTGGGTTTTTGGTCAGTAAAAGTGTGCTTCCGTCCCGCGAGAAGGAGTGGTCATATAATAATTTTCCCCATGAAAAAATAATCTCCCGCTTAACCCAGTGCGGGATAAGTCATTCGATGATTTCCCACCTGACAAAAAAGACAAAGATTGATATGTCTCTCAATTTTATGACTAGATATTTAAATATGGTGGTTAGGTATTCTGTCTTTATTACTTAAGAGTTCGTATTACAAATAAAGTGTTACCACAAAAATAATGTAACTATCAATGACCTGAATCAATTTTGCTTTGCTGAATCATTATTTTAGCGTATTTTTTTAAGCAAAGCTGGCCTGCTTTAATGTATGCATCTGATAGCCTTGTGCGTAGCAGTCACATTGAGAGAACGGAATGGGGGGGTACCACCCCAAATAATTAATTGCAGTCTGTTGCGACATAATACTCGGTAATAACAACACACGTGTGTTTCAAATTCGGAAATGAACAATAAATTGCAGAAATCGCGTCATCTCTTTCTACTCTTCGCAACAGTCATATTGCCATCTCTATTCACCGCGCATGCTCCGAAAATCTGAACTCTACCCTTTGGCATTTTAAAATACACCCTACTAGGACACAATAGAGCGTAACATCGTTTGGATCGCACGCCACAAGTCTGAAAATGCGAATATTTTGACGATAAATAACTGTGATTCCCGATTACTGTCAGTTGAATTCGTACAACCATAGAGAGTAGGCGCCTCTTCCCGGTAATTTGTACACAAAAAAAATGTATAAAGACCTTTCCGCGAAATAAACGTAATTGGAAAAGTTTTATATTTCTCGCGCTCGTTGATACCAATGGAAATACATAGCTTGTTCCTTTACTTGGACTGAAATTTAAAGTTTGTTTTAATGAAAATTGCGGATTTTTTTTTTTTAAGTAATAAAATAAAATGATATCCACAATAAAGCCTAGTTAACTTGGCTATCTAAATAAATTGAACTTACACCAAAAAATTAAATAAAAACAAAGTAAATTTTTGGGTATCTAATGATATTATAAAGTTGCAAGGTGCAATCAGTGTAAAAAGTATGGCGCTTAGTTCGTTGACTCCATCAAATATGCTTGGTGAGCTAGGTCGTCTTGCAAGTTGGCTGAAAGGCGACTGCCTGGCTCCTGAGGAGTACGCTGGCCTCGCTGTCACCGAGAAGGTGAGGCTACTATTAATTACAAGTTAATGCTTGAGTCTCAGTTGTTCCTTGCTAACTGCTACAGTCTGCTTCAACTTTTTTCAACAGGAATCTGCCTGCGTGAATATTAAAAAACCTAATAACTTCTTCGAGACGATTCGTGATGGGCCCATTGGTTCCTTGATGGTCTTTTTAAGATCCACGACACAAAAGAGCTTTTGTCTTTGATATGATCTTATTTTTAACCAGACACAAACCTTTTCGCGTGCCCTTAATCTCATTATCTTTCTAACATTTATTTTCATTGAAGTCTGCCATCTGGATTATGACCCTTATTGCGTTTCTAAGTGTTTCTTTTTGTAAATAAAATCTAATAATAAAAACAAAAGAATGCCAGCACCAGCGGTCTTTTACATAAAGTCTTATCTGTGATCACTCAAATAAATCGCCTAAACAGCACTTTGTTTGACTGTCTGAAGTGGTTGAGAGCAGAGTCGCCCAAAAATGAAGCGACAGCTCAGGGCAAAAGTTCTAGGAATGGTCAAGAGCTGGCTTATCATAGTTTTAAATAGTTTTAAACGTTGGCAACGTTTATTTATTGATTATAGGCTCGCGGTACACCACCGTCTCATCCGATGGTAAACGATGATGTGGTCGAAGGTGAAGCACGCTTGCCTACAAGTAAACTATTCACTCTTGACTTAAATACCCTACGTTTTAGCTATCAGGAAAGACTTAGGAAGGACTCCGGCAGAGAATTCCACTTCCTAGCTGTACGCACAATGAAAGTATTTGTGCGTATGTACCCATTTATAGCAGTGCACACTTCAGTTAGCCACCATCGAAGCACCGAAGGGCAATTTTGAAGGGAAATTTATGTTACCGCCGGAAGAAGACTATTCCACGCGATTTAGGACGCGATTTAAGACGTATAAACTTACCCCGAAAGGCAATAAATCATATGAAGCAAGTAAGGGGAGCAGTCATTTTAAAGGGGTGTATTTGTAGAAAAGACTTATGTCTTTAGCGCTTTCATGGAAAGAAGGGCAATGTTTTATATCGAGGACTCTTGCTGTGATCGTAACAGTACTACTGAAACTAATTAAGAGAGATCCGTAAAGCAGTAAACGTTCTTTATTGGACTACGTAAGTTATCGATGCCAAAGAGAATTTTTCGTTTTCAATCGGGCATTATGCCAAATCCGTGCTGGGAATACCGATAAGAAGCTAAGCTACTATGCTTTCTGTTGTTTGCAACTGGGCCAAGGTACCAGGGGCAGTTAATTCTTATACCTTACTAGCTTTTTCCGGCGGCTTGGATCGCTTGAAATGTTTTTTTGTGCGGAAAATATAGCCTATGTCCCTCAGGAATAATGCAGCTTTCTATTTGTGGTCTTTGGGGTTCGTTTAAACTCATGAACTTTACCTTTTTATAATATTAGCTTAGATATATATGTTATGGAAGTGGTGCATCATTTCTGTCCTAAATCAACTCTCCTAGCCCTTCTTATATAATGCCTCACTTTCAATAATTAATTATGTTTGTTCTTCACACGTTAAGAATCTTGGTTCAAGCAATAATCTTTTCTTACTCTGTCCTTATACTCCTGACTTAGGTAATTCTTCATTTCACATTCAGTCTGTTCTCTTTCGGAATGCTTCCCCTCTAGATCAGGACGACTGCTAAGTAGATATACACGTATATGCATTTAAAAAGAAATTGCGGCTCTAATTCCTCAATAAATAAGCGGAATTTTCTAATTGATTTTCAGTAACTTGTCAAGTTCACGCTATCTCTTCACAACTCATGGTTAGCTGGTAGAGAATGCTTACTGCATTAAGCTGTCTTCGTACCTATGTGAATGAAGTATAATTAAATAAATTACTTTGCAATAAATATGATTTTCTTCGTCGCATTTAATATAATATCCAACATTTTACTTCTAAAGGAGGAGGAACAAAATTGTAACAACAAATCTGAGAGCATGAACTATGCATTTAGTATTAGACCTGCCCCATTTGCACATTTTGTATCGTAACATTGAAGCTTAGCGTATACATTGGGTAATGAATTAATGAATATATTTATGTTACTGACAACATTGGTTCATTGGTTATAGGACAAAACTTATGAACTAAGAGTTACCTAGTATTTATTAAGTAACTAAGTACATATTCATCTCTGCCACACGAGCAACCGAACAGCGTGTTTAATGAGTGGCGCATCGTGTTGTTGAGCAAGCGTTTTCAAAATACTGTTGCCGCTACCCTCATCCTGTTTTTTCTTTTTTTTCCTCTGGGTGGGAAAATCATTAATTGACTTCTCCCGCTGTGGGTGGAGACTTCCACTGACTAAAAACCCACCCTGCTCCTTCAGTTGCCTTTTCATTTCGAGGCCATGATATCTCGTTAGAACGTTCTCGCAACCTGTAAACTCTATTGGTAATGTAATGCCGCAAAAGGTGTGATCCCAACATTAGGTATAGGAACGCCCGCAGGCATGTATAGCGAAGATTGATGGGTCTCCAGTCGTGACCAACTGAGCTGTCCTAAGCACTCGGAACCTACTAACAACGATAATACGTTTCCTTTATGGACTACTAGCTTTTCCCCGCGCGTGAAATGTTTTGTTTCAGCGAAAAATATGTAGTACTCTTCACCTCTTCAACTATCTTCATACTTCGATCAGTTGCTCTGTTTTGACGTACTAGAAAGACAAACAAACCCTCTTTCATATTTATAATGTTAGTTATCCATACTATAGGATAATTTATTTTAAACTAGCTGTGACTAGGAGGTTTTTCTAGACTACAAACAGGAAGATAGATCGACGGACAGACAAAAATTTAAGTTTTTTTTTGAGTTGATACTATCGGGTAATTAAGTATAAGCTCTTGAGAAAACTCAGTTATTTTTTAATCACAGACACTGACAATTTTATTTTATTATTGCGAACTTACTATTTTCTTGAAGAGAAGCGTTATATGATTTAAATACTTAAATAAAATTAAAATTCAATATAATAATAATTCCATGCAATAATGTCCAAATTAGATTAAATCATATTTAAAACAAAACAAAATGCAAATCTATTAAATTACCTAATTAGCAGGAATATTGACAGACGTATATACAAAGAACTGAAGTAATTAGCTATATATCTGCCTCTTAATATTCCATTTAAGCTAAGGTACTTACTAAAAATGCATCATAAATAGACCTTGACTTGCTTTGGACGGCTTCTTCTACGTCTTATGATATATACCGACTTGTTTATGTTCCTATATTAAACCTTTGACAAGCTTATTCCAACCACAACACGACAATATATTTTAATTGAAATGGGAAATTATTCTTCTAACAAGTTCAAGGACAGTAAAAGACCGACAGTTCCCTTTTAATCTCCTCACAGTAAACCCAAATACGGCGTATACAGGTAAAGGGAATCGTAACACTTAAGACACCCATGTGGCTTGACCCTTACGGTTTGAGGACCGCGCTTAAGTCAGATTAGAGTGGCCGAGACATTTTAGCAGCTTTGGCTAAAAACGGAAGGTCAACCTTTATGATATTGATGCATCTATACCTACGTAGATATTATAAACTAACTTCTGCCTGCGGCTTCGTTCGCGTTTAAAGTTCTTCATCCGGTGTTGCAGTTTCCGAAATATATCTCACACCGCCAACTTCCGAACTTCGGGCTACTTCTGAGAAATTTCTGGAAGTAAAACCCAATAGCATTATTGCCCGAACCTGGAACCTTCATTCTCGGAAGTCGCACTTGCGACCACTCGATCACCGAAGCAAATATGTATACAGAAGGAGGTTATATATATTTTGTATACAACTTTTCACATCGCCTTATCCATCGTTCCTTACACAGCTAAGCGACCCTACGTCTTGTTATTGGTTTTCATGATTCATTGAGTCCTGTTTCTCTTGGAATATTTCTGGCCATATTAAATGGTTTGTGCGGGTTTATGGGTTAATCGCCTGTCATCTTGATGAATGCGTCCTTCTTGATTTTTGGGACTGTGATTTTTATTCCGACTCGGATTTTCCACTTCTTTGCTTTTCGCTCAATCAGATACATAGTTACGTGACTAGCTTAGTTTTTGGCGATTAGCTCCCATCACCTTAAAAAAAAAAAAACAGAAATATAGTTTCTGTTTTGTGTTTCGCTTTAGTGTTTTAATTTTTTTTATTTAATTTGCGTTATAATAGTTTGTCTGGGTCAAATATTGCAGCTGCAAATCAAAACAATTACCCCAAACCAAATTACCAGAAATTAAGCATACGGTTTGTGTGGCAATACACGTTTAATTGTGACATCATTTCAAATCCAATATGGCCGGTTTTCAAAAAGGTCGATTGTTTTTTTAATTTATAATTTAAGTGACAATCAGTGACAATAGCTTAATTCCCAAGTGGTCGGATTAGTGATCGAGAGGTCGCGGGATCGAACCCCAAACATTTCACTATTGCCGTGAACCCACTCCAGACATTTAGCTTAGTTGAAGGGGTTAACAAGATTGATAGCAATGTGAATTCTACATAAGTACATATATATTGCTAGTTCTCTTTAAAAAATAATAATTAGCTGTAGTATCGTATTTCGGTTTCGTTAGTTCATTATCGGTTTGATTGACAATGCACGGTTAATTATGACAGCATGCCAAATCCAAAATGGCCGGCTTTCGAAAATGGTGGCCCAAAGCCTGCTTGTTTAATTTATAATTTTTATCACGGCTGTGACGTTTCTGCGGCGTAAGGAACCTACATCACTCCCCTACCTGTTGCTTGAATACTCGTAGATACTTCATCTAATTACAGGCGTTCGTCGTAGAAAGAGCGTCGATACTTGACCCGTTTTACGTGTGTACCTGAGCACTCACTACATTTAGGTATCTACATACTTGTACAGTATTATTGGTACTAGTTCTTGGAGTGCCCCGATAATAGAACAATGAACTTCAATTAGATAGGAAAATGGATTAGCGAAAACAGTATGGTGTAATGTTTTTCTTAATTAAGCCGTGATATCGGATATTTTGTTTTGTAATTTTGCGTAAAGAAGCTTATTTAGTTCTCGTATCGATGATGAATTTGGGCCAATGTATTGTCCCTGTTTAATTGGATGTATTATTATCTAACTAATACTTCGGGAAAATATCTAGTGTTTTTCGCCGCCAAAAACAATATGATCAATCTTGCATGAAGCATGCAGCACCGCTCTCCCGCCCGCAAATATACGCATGTATGCAGATTACACATTATTAGCTGTCTAACAGCTTTTCAAAGTATTTATGGCTATGCGCCATTTATGCATGGTGGACATCCGACATGCTCTAAACGTTTTTGGTAGGCTCATATTGAGCGTACAGCTAAAGTGGAATTTCCTGCAAGAGCTTTGCTTTATGTCAATGTTCTAGATCTCACCGTGAATACGAACAATCTGCAGATCATGTCTCGCGGGAGAGTATTTTCTTGCAAACTGAACGCAATATACGAGTAGATAGTGTTCAGGTTACGTCTGTAATTTTTTAGTACACGGTCCTCGTAGAAACTAGAACAAACCAAGCATTCATTGAATTTGCTGTACGTGAAATCAAATGTAGGTCACAATTTAGACCCATTAGTCAAGCTATACATACATATGACCCTTGGTATTGGCCTAGCTCTGTGTAACTGGTGTCATCAACATCAACCATGGTATAGCGGCTTTAGTACAATTCGAGGTCGTATCGCCTAAAACAAAAGGTAGTAAACCCTTTGATTACCTTATTGATTGGCCTTATTTCCTTATTATTCACGAAACAAATTTAATATATTCCTATTATTTTTTGTACCTAAATAACTAATCCGCCATGTTTGGTCGTACGCCATATTGGGTAACTTATCTAACTTTGCATTGTTATCCAAACTAAACGTGTGCAAAATTTAATGTTAGTCGAATTACGATAATATTGCTTTAGGATTCATTTGCAAGTTTGAACCCGGACATACTAACTAACGAACAAACAAGGCATGTTAAATAAAAGCTTATATGAAGACCATTTCAAGTTGATAACGTTTATGGATAAGAGAACTTTATGAAGATTCCTTTTTTGAATTATGCTAGTTAAGTGAAGAAAGTCTAGGTTAAGAGGTATAAAAGTTTTTTAAAAGGAACATTAATTCACCACCATTTTTAGCTTTTTTTCTTGAACCAGCGTTTGTAAGCGACCTCTGGCTTTTAATAACTTACTTGACATCGTCGTAAGCTTCGAAGACTCTTACAGACATCTTCAAATGGCTTTAACAAACGATTTGGGATAATGAGTTTAAGGCTTTTCCCTTAGTCTAGCCACGGATTGCTTGAATATTTTGATATAAATTCCTAGGTATTTTTTTATTTATTATGGATGAGTCCTTTCTTGGCCTCGATGACTGCTGATGGTAAGCGATCGATGAAGTCTATGATGGAATGAGCGACCCCAGAAGATGCCTGTTCACTCTTGCTTTAAAGACTGATGGGTCTTATGTAGTAGCGTTAGCGAACACAAAAGTCGGCAGCGAGTTTCACACCTTGGCTGTGCGCACAATGAAAGTAGACTGAGTTACTAACCTGAGGGTGCAAAGCCGTGCATTGAGAGTTTATTGAAAGTGATAATCTTTTTTTTATTTAACAGTCCAAAGCAACTTGAATGCGTTTAATCTAGAACATTCTAATCACGTTCTAATCGTTTTCTCTACATCGATGTCCTGAAAATAAATGCTAGCAGAACAGACGTTACGTAATTCTGCAGACGCGGGGTTGAAAATAGTGAAATTGCTCCAGTTATCGTCTTAAAATGGAATGTCTTGAAGTAACATGTGATGTCTGAAATGTTTAATATTCACGTTGTGTAAATTCTTGGGGAGTAAAAGTTTGTACCTACATGACTCTAGATTAATTTCTAAGCCGTTGCACGAAATACGAAGGTTTTTTTTTAAATTTTATTTTATAGATAGATAATACGCTCGCGTTTGACCACAATCTCACCTGTTGGTAAGTGATGATGTGGTCCAAGATGAAGCACGCTTACTTAGAAGTATCTATTTACTCGTAACTTCAAAGACCCAGAGATTATAGATATCAGGAAACACAGACTCTGGCCAGGCATTCTACTCCTTAGCAGGGGCGTGCATAGGATTATGACAGGGCATGCGGCGGAGTAAAAACACACAAAAACTTCTTCTTTTATAGATTTTTAGCATAGCCACAGCCACGCATCGTAGCATGGTGGCGATGCGTGGCTGTGGCTATGCTAAAAATCTATAAAAGAAGAAGTTTTTGTGAGTAATCGGTCACAAAAACTTCTTCTTTTATAGATTTTTAGCATAGCCACAGCCACGCATCGTAGCATGGTGGCGATGCGTGGCTGTGGCTATGCTAAAAATCTATAAAAGAAGAAGTTTTTGTGTGTTTTTCTCCGCCGCATGCCCTGTCATAATCCTATGCAGGCGCCTGCTCCTTAGCCGTACAATGAAAGTAGATCCTAAAACGTTTTGTGCGCATGGGTGCGATATCCACCATGCAACAATGGCGCAGTTTTCATTACACGGGCCCTAAATACGTTACATATCGGAAAATTGTGCCTCATCTGGATACCTACTGTATGTACCTACATTCTATGAAAAATAAACTTCCCCTGAAATAATAGATTCATTCTGATGTGGCTAAAATAAACGACCAGTCATATAAACCTTGTTTATTTATTATAGCCCCGGCTTCGCACGGGTGAATGTGTAACGTGGTTAGTGTAGATTGATTAATAATATTAATATGAGTAGACTATAATAATATGTGTTTGTCTTATCTTTACATATAGGACTGACGTACGGCCTGACGGCTAATCTGCCCCCGCATTTGAAATGTCTGACGCCTGCTAAGATATGCATTTTAATGATTAATATTTTAAAATTTCACGGGTTGATTGATCTTCTAAGTTAAGCCGTCGGTCCCGGCTGTCATTTGAACATATTTGATAGTCGTTACAGGTAGTCAGAATCCAGAAAATCTGATACTGGTCTTGCCAAGAGGTAGGTTACCCAGCTACTTTTTTACTGGCTTTGGAGGTCGGACAGACATTCGCTTCATGTAAAAGACTTATACTAAAGATGCGTTCAGCTAGTCTGAAAGCCGACCCCAGCGTAGTTGGGAAAAGGCTAAGCACGTGATGATTAATATTTCCTAACATACAATATACTTTTCCAGAATTTGTCCCTACCATTTTACACCGAGTTCGTTCAGCAGAGTCGTTAGTACCTAAGAGACAGAAACACCTGTATTTTTGGACGTAGCGTGTTATTTAGTAAGGCAGGTGTCCCACCGCCGACGGTGAACGAGTAGCGAGTAGAGCTAGCATCTGGAAACGAGTTGGCGAGCAGCGAGCGTGTAGTTCCGATAGTTTTGCCGCTGGGCTATAAGCGAGTGTGCGAGTGCGACGGGCGATTAATAGCTAGTTGGTCCGTTGGACCGCTAGTTGGTCTCTGGGCGTTAGTTCTGACCGCCAAGCGAGCATTGTTGAGCGAGTATTATTTGACACATAATTTAGCTCTTGTCGCTCAGCAACAGAACTAGTGAAGCGAGTCGTCGCTGGCAGTGTGAACAGTCAGAGAGCAACTATTAATATATGCACAGTGGCGTGCCTAGGGTTTCAAAATAACGCAAGCCCAATAAAATTTTAACCGATTTCAAAAAAAGAAAGTTCAGTTTTCGACTGAGTATGTAGGTAGGTACCTATTTATGAGAAAATTGCGATGATACATACGTAGTTCGTATGTATCATCGCAATTTTCTCATAAACTACTGGTTAGGTACAATAAATTAAAAGTGAATTCATCCATCTTCTTTCCTCTTCTTTCTTCAATTTCACTCTTGCTTGTCGTGCGGTGAATGAGGTAACCAAAGCACACTGAAGGCATGCTAGTGCTAGATTGAATATAATAAACATATCAGCAATTGCATACCTCCGGTGGCTTTGAAAAAAGCCGTTTGTCGGTTTGCTTCATTGCTTGAGGGAACAAAGTTATGGTAAGTAGTTGCTTCCTTCGTAACAGGACCCAGGTTACAGACAAAAAAAAAAAACAAAACAAAAAGTTACAAAACGAAAGTTAAAAAATAGCTAGATAGAATGTAATAAGGAATTTAAATAAATTATTTATATTCTAATTGGAATCGTCTATCTTTCTTAAGAAATGATTTAATTACATCAGAGTAAAATGTTGGTGATCGTTTTAATTCTACCAACAACTGTTTTTCAATAGCTATCATTGATAATTCGGAAAGACGCTCTTGACCTTGTGTATTTCTCAGATAGGTATGGATACGTTTAAGAGACGAAAAAGCACGTTCCGCGGAAGAACTTGTAGCCGGAATAGTTACAACAAGATACGCTAACTTTAACAGCTCGGGAAAGGCATCTTCGAGGTTATTCTCATGAATGAAATCAATTAATTCGAAAACATTACGATCTTTCAGATCAGGACTAGAATACAAGCAAATCAATTGGCTTTTTAATGTTTGTTTGTCGAAATAGTTTGCATAAATGTCAAATAATGAATCTAATTCCTCTGTAGGAAAATGTGAGTGATAATTGTCAAATTTTTTGTTGTTGAACAGTTGGAAAAACTTTAATTTATAAATTTCAGAATATCGGTCAGTAATTTCGGTATTAATGTTATCAATTACTTCTACAAAAAGTCGTCTGTATTCCGTTTTTGCACAGCGTACGTTGCGTCTCAAACGAGGAGCCGAGTTATTTTGCAACGTGTTCTCATAAATTTGATCAAATTCGGATTGAAATTCAGCACGTAACCATGCCTGAAATTCCTTTATTTTATTAATACAATAACCGACATCAACTTGTGATTTTTGTAGAATATTGTACAAGCAGTCAGTTTTTTCAAATATCCGATGAAAGATAAAAAGAAAAAAATTGAAATTATAAGATCGCAAAGTGTTTTCAAAATTCTCCGCAGCTAAAATCGTATCCCCGTCCCAGTTCTGTGGATTGTCGCACAGATCAGAAAACAACTCAATAAGTTTACTTTTTTGTTCAAAAACCGTGTTTACAACTCGCGACATGTATGTCCAACGAGTTGCGGGAGCATTAGGCAATTTTTTGCTGCAATGAGTATCGTAAAAAGCAGCTCGTTTTGTACTATTACTAAAAAAATTACACAAAGCCTGAAGGGCTGAAAAAAATAAACTAACCTACTGAATTCTATTGCATGATTTAGACAACACTAAGGCCAAAATATGCGCATTACACCAAATGTAAATTGCTTGTGGACAAACATCTTTAACTTTTTGTTGCACTCCATTTCTTACACCGGACATTACACTAGCACCGTCATAGCTTTGCGCTACTAATTTTGCGATGCAATCATGTCTATTCAATAATTCTAAAATAATATTAGAGAGTGAGCCTGCTGTGCGACTTTCCGACACATTAAGAAAGCCCAAAAAACGGTCATGAATTTCATTTTTATAATAATATCTGAGAATCAAGCACAGTTGTTCTCTATGACTAACATCGGGGGTTTCGTCAATAATAATTGAAACAAATATTGTTTGTCTAACTTCGTAATCGATGCAAGTTTGCATCACATCGGCTACGGAATGAATAATATCGTTTTGAATTTTGTTAGATAAATAACTCGGCCCCGGTTTGTCACTTTCCTGATGCTGCATATGTTTTTCTAAAACGACATCGTATTTTGAAATTAACGAGACCAGTTCTAAAAAATTGCCTTTATTTAATGAAGTTTTGGACTCATCATGTCCTCTTAGAGGAAGTTCCTGTTGTGCTAAATGACAAACAATATCGACTAATCTTTGAAAAACACTACGGTTGTTTTCAACGCGCGTGTTATATTTTGAAATTTCCTCAGATAACTGGCGTGATATAGATGTCTCAATTCGTTGTTTACCAAAATTACCGAAAGAAACCATTGCACACAGGTGTTTATGGGAATTTGCGTGCCTTTTAATGGCGCCAGATATGTTATTTAAATCATTATAACCAGATGTATTCCAAACGGAATCTTCATTCGAAAACAATATGCAGCACCAGCAATACAACTTATTAGTGTGCGAACAGCCAACAATCCAACTAGTTTTATACACTGATCTATTAAATTTTCGTTTATGCGATTTACTAGTCTGAGAAATACACAGATTAGGCGTCGGTTTTAATGAAGAAATTAACTGTTTTTTTCTGAGCAAAGTTGAAAGATTTTACCTTATCTTCGCCAATCAAAACTTGAACGCATTTTAAATCCTCACAAGGTACAATTACCTCCATTGTTGTAGGTAAATCACCAAAACAATTGTATCACTGAGGAAATCTTAGAAAACAAACAAAAAACTTTAACAACAAAACCTTTTCCCACTCAAGCAAATGAAACTGAAGTTAGTTGCACTCTCGGATGTCGGGAACTACTCAGTGTTGTCATTTAGGCAAAAAAAGTCGCCAGGTATATGAAAAATCTAGCTAATTTTTTTTTATTTTTAAGATATTGCTTGAATACAGTCAAAATCTGTTATAACAACATCCAAGGGACCACTCATATTTGGTTGTAAAAACCGATGTCGTAATAACCGGTGATGTTTTCAAGGTACAAAGTATTTTGTACCTATGATTTTGGTCTATATAACCGGTATGTTGTTCTAAATGATGTTGTTGTAAACGGTTTTGACTGTATTTAATTTCGTTATTTTAAAAGTCGCTAGTTTTTATTGTTGCTAAATGTTAAAAAAGTTTCCAAACTCGTTAAAAATCTCCAAGATCTTTCAACGTGTGGCTAAAACGGCAACACTGCAGAGTTGGCAAGCTGACAAGGTCACGCATACGCATGCAACTTCATACCAAAAGCCCTGCTTAAATCTGCCATAGTGATCGATTTGTTCTATGCACAAGGCCTAACTCGTTATACGGCACATCGCTATAAGTGCGAAAGTGACAGATATAGTATTTGAAAGCCCGGTAAAAGCCGGTGCGTGTAAGCGAGATAGCAATATGTAGATTATTAGATGCTACAAATGCGAAACTCTGCGCGCGAACAATCGCGATGTGTAGTAGTGTAGCAGTAGATACATTGTGTTATTTTGATAAGAATTAAGCGCGCGAACTTTTAAATAGTTCGGGTTTGACATTGATTCTCTATCGAGCATTTTTTAGTAAGGCATTCGGGCTTTTGGCTTATATGAAGGTACCGCCACTGTATATGCATCCCTTTCGTTTACACGGTATGTATATTTCATTGTGCGTTTCTTGAGCGAGTAAATCGCCGAGTCGTTTTCTCGCCGGCAGTCGGACAACTGCCTAAAGGCTGCGGAAGCTGCCATATAATCGGTCGAGTTCACAGAATCCTGGTAATAAGATATTAACTATAGAAACTAATGTGTGTATAACATAGTCCCTAATTTTAGCGTTTTCATGTTTGAGATGCGTGTGCAAAGGGTTATTAGTTTTTATTTATTACATACTTTATTGTACACCTTACAATATTTCATTGGATACAAAAATTAAAACTTGTGTACAATGGGCGGTCTTATCGCTCAGGACGATCTCTTACAGACAACCTTTGGATGGACAAAACTAAAGGAGTCAGATTTAGGGCCCTAGTTCTCTTTAATTTAGGTAAAATGTTTTTAATCATTATCTGTTTAGTTTTTTCCCAACTATGTTGAGTTCGGCTTCCAGTCTAGATTGATGCGGCTGAGTATTAGTATTTTACATATAGCGACTCCCTATTTGACCTCCACAACCCAGTATAGCTGGCCGACACGTTGCCGCTTCGTAAGACCAGTGTTAGATATTCTAGCTTTTGACTACCTTTAACGACTGTCAAAGATATCCAAATGACAGCCGTGACGTGACCAAGGCCTTAAGGGCCTATACTGCCTCAGCGCTTCTAACTCTTTACCTCAGTCGCACACTACTGGCCGCGGTCACGCGATCAAGCGAGACAGGGTGGCAGGGAAAACACTCCAAGACACCGATAATTTACTTTATTTCATTTTACAGTGAAAATAATGGTAATTAAAAAAAAGTAAATAACATAAGACCTGCTTTATAGTTAGTTCAATTAATATGCAAAGTTTCATTATCTAATTTGAAGTTATTTTTTAATACCAGCGGTTTATTGTTCGGTTTGGAGGTAACTTTGGAATTTTTTTCTATCGAGAAAATTTTATGGAATCGTGTTTTCGTCAAACATAGTGCCTAACATTAATCCTCAACTTTACCATATATTTATTTCAAAATTATTGCTGCAGTATTTTCGACATAACGGAGGATTATGCTAAGCCATATGAGGTAGTATAGGCCCTTAACGCGCTTTCCGAGACACGGAGGAATCTTGGTAAGTTACAATGGTCACTTACCCACAGACTGACCTCGGCAAACGTTGCTTAATCTGGAAGATTGACGCGTTTTTTTTTTTAAGGATGGTAGGAAGTCATCCAATGACTGCCTCCCGAACTGGGCGAAGCGGGAGGGTGCGGACTTTTACTGACTAAAACCTATCCGCTATCCGTGTTCCATTATATATGCCCTTCGTGTTCCGAGGCCGCGGTAACTCTTTCGAACAATTCCGCAACCAAGATTGACGCGTGCGGTTGTTATTATTTAGCCTCTTCGTAAAATGTTTTTTTTATTCGATGTATTTGGAATTCATAATCTGCCTATAACGTTCCCATTTCTGGGACACAGACGCTCCATGAGAGAGTGGCCAGTAATCCTCGCCCCAGGACCAGTTCGGGTTGGTTGATGGTGTATGTTTTCGGATTTGTTGGTCCTACTAAGACAGATTGGTTTCATCACGATGGTTCACTACTTTGAGAGCAGTGATCATGTAAATTATATGACATAATAAGCCGGTCTGGGTACGAACGCATGACTTACAATTCGTAAGTCGTATCTATCATCAATGGGCCACTACTGCTCATACTCATATATTTTTCTACCATCGCGACCATTATGTTATTTGATCTTTCCCATTTCATCGAACGCAACAGGTTTATTTAGTAGTCTATAACGAACTAATTGTCTTACCTACCACCAATCGGCCCTTAATTGAACCCGGTGGTATAGTAAATTGACTTAGAACAAACCTATTAGGAACGCCCGGGTGCCAGCAAATCGTAGTGAACCAATTTCCGTGTTTCATTTGTTTACACTTTTCAAATAAGACTCCAATTAATTTATTTATTTCGGATAGTAAAAAAAAACAAATAAGAACAGATAATTATGAAATCATTATTAACATTTAAAGTTTTAATCAGAAACAAAAGTATAAAAATTAAAATTATAAATAAAAAATATCTACTAAAATATTATTTATAATTACATTTATTTATTATAAGTTATGTTTCATATTTTTCATTAATATACTGATCTCTTCAAAGTTAGCCAATCATCCTTAATATCAAGAATGTTAATAGCATATTCATCTACCTTATGTATCTAGATCCACCGTGGATAACTATTACTGGCTTGTAATCCTAGTTAAGTACCTAGTTAAAAGTTGAAAGCTGTTGTTATCCCCAAAAATAAAACAGAAGGTGACTTGTTTTAATGAGACAAACTGTCAAACTTTCTTAGTTGTTAAGCAATCATTTTGATTTTTTTTATATTACTTACAATTACAAACAATCACAGAAACCTGTATTCTGAAGGTCAAAGACTCTAATCACTTTTACCACTTGCGTGACAAACAACAATAGTCATTTAGTCGATTTATTCACTGGAATCGAAAATGGAATTCTTTGTGTGCCATAAACATCAAAATTGTTTTCCGACTCTATGGAAAATTGCGCTTTGGAAAATGTTTAGTCGATTATTCATCGACTGCTCCATACTGTTATATAAAAAAAAAACACATTAAATATAAAATACCGCCGATTCGTTATGCGGTTTTTAAAAGGTTCACGGTTTGTTTAGGCCAGTAATATTTATTTGGAGCTTATAAAGGTCTATTTCGTCTACATTCATGGGCACGTACTTTGTTTTTCTTGAACGATTGTTTAACCTTTTGCCACTCATTTCTTTACTACACGCTACACGTTAATACTCCATTACAACGGTTACAGACTTTCTTTGTGAAAGGTGAGGTAAATTAATTATGAGATTCTCCATTATGATGGTTCTGTAGACAAATGGGACACCCATTATTCAGCCGGACGCAGTTTACAATTTATGTGACCTCTTTAGACTTTTTTCTGTTATGAATGGTGTTTTTTTTTCTAAATGCTTTAGATTTATAAATATCTAGATGTAAATTAATTTTATGATATCATACAATTTTCTTTTGTACTTTATTTTTTTTAATGTAATTAAAATTTTGATACGTTATTTTAATGTCAAGTTTAAAGTTTGTTAGTAGTTTAAGTTTATTGTAGTTTTAAAGGTAATCCCCGGCCAAAGGTCGCTGACACCACACCCCATAAGCGAGGAAATCCCCTGAAACATGCAAAAAGATATATGAAAATACAGAAAATAGTAGGTATCTGGGCAATACGAAGTCAATAATCCTTAAGACTTGTTTTTCATTCATCATTACTAACTAGGCTTGACGCCCTGCCAATTTCTATACCCGGCCTTGAAGGTATCGCCGAATACCCAGTACCTGTAATTCAAATACTTATAAGTATTTGGATGGGTTGGGTCTGGCTAGATGAATGTAGGTATATGAATTACTTACTTTCAAGTACCTATTCAGTTTATCCAAACAATTTGATATCGTATAGACTGCTTAATTTAAACGACTTGCGGTAACTTTCGGTTAGCATCGATACAGCAAAGCGAAGCTGGTTAAGGAACCAGGCGTTCGGCGATTTAAACCACACAACTTAGTTCGGGTCAACCCGATACCTTTCGGCTTGTACAGTAGCTTCGAAGAAGCGATGCGATACGCGTCGGGGTAGACGGCTCAAGAATAAGATATGATGACACTCCTGAAACATATGCACCTAGTATTTAGTACGTGCGTACTGGTAAGCAAATATTGCTTACCAGTACGCACGTACGAAATACTATTTACTACTACTATTGGTATTGCGGGAATGTTCTAATGAGATACCGCGGCCTCGGAACGCAAGGGCAGCCGCAGGAACCGAGAGGGTTTTTATTCAGTTGAAGTCTGACACTCCCTTGCGCTCCACCATTAGCGGGAGAAGTCATTCGATGATTTTTCCATCCGAAAACAGGTATTAATACCAGTACTTCCGTTACTGTGCGCCGTGATACTCACGCTGAATCATTGTTTTGACTATGTCTATACCAGTACCAGTAAATACTCTTCCGTTACTGAGCGCCGTGATGCTCACGCTGAATCATTGTTTTGACTATGTCTCCTATAGTTTCGGTCTATGGGAAGGTAGCTTGGACCTTAGCTCTTAAGGAAGATCGATTAGTCTAGCCAGCTAGAACGGCCACGCCCGCTTGTGCGCTTGCCATTAACTATGCCTGTTATTTGAAGTCATCCAAGTGTTGAATCGAGCGATGGTAGCCAAGAAATCCAATATCCTGCGTAAATCTGACCGGTGACAGATAGCCTTGTATTAATGCTTAGTTTGTAGAATAGACGCTCACGTCTATGCTCTCTCTATGAGACTTTTTCAAATAACTTAGAGAATAGTATGTTTGCGAAAAATCAAAATCATTTATGTACGTCTCCTTATTTATCTTCTCGACAGCAGTAGTAACGCAGGACCTTAGTAGGTAGATTCCTAGCTCAGAGTTAGATATATTCAATTCGTTGTCATATGCAGGTCAGGCGCAACGGTGAGTTCAATATACTTAGGCTCAATATTTTCCCATCCGATCTGAAAAGAATAATAAATACTTAATTGTGGACTACCCGTAACGACTGCTAAATGTATGTATAATAAACATAATGTATAAATGACGGCCGACAGCTTTCATGTGAGGAATTTCGATAGATATGTACCCATCCACAGATAGACCTCGGCATGAGTTGCTTAACCTTTGAGATCGACCCGTGCGGCTGTTATTATTTAGCCACTGGCTACTCTTATAATATTATAAAACACTAACGTGTAACGGAAAGGGTATTACATACCAAGGCCACGGCTTCATTGGATGATATCAAACGATACTGCAAGGGTTTCAACTCAAAATAAAATACTCTAAAAATTGATACCTACCTAATTTGCGGTTTCGTAAGTTTCTTAAATTGAAATCATAACAATCGTGTCACCGCACTACGTAGGTCAATAACTTTCCACGTTACTTGCAAATATCACGACAAATCTCTTCCGTAATTCTGTGCGCCTAGTACTGTATCTGGTATCAATGTATTAAAAATTCTCATTACTTCCGAACATGTAGAGATAGGATTTAAAAACCCTTCCAATATCGTTTGATATCACCCAAAGAAGCCGTGCCCTTGGTATGTATATACCCTTTCCGTTACACGTTGTATATATCCATTAAAATTACTGATCGGTAGATTAGATCTGATCGGAGTCTGTGTTTCCTGGTCGCTATAACCTGGGAGTCTTTAAGTTAAGAGTGAATAGGTTACTTCTAGGCAAGCGTGCTCCATCTTCGACCACATCATCGCTTACCATCCGGTGAGATGGTGGTCAAACACGAGCCTCAAGATCAATAAAAAAATATAACAAAAAAGATTTACACCTACCTATCTTACGAACTTAGTATATTTTCTGTCACGGTAAATACTCTTGATGTTTCATAAGTTATCGGTAAACGATGGATGATACATCGTAAAAGTCGGGGAAATCATAAAGTTGAGGAAATGCTCTCTAAATCTGACGGAGATAGCTGACAGCACTCGTTTTAGTTGACGTCAGACATTCATTTGGATGGTAAGGGAGGAACGGATACAAAGGTTAAGTTGTGACAGTGCTGACTTAGATAATGGAAAGTTATTTAGTAGCCTAAGTGACAGACACGGTGAAAGAAAATAGTTTTTTTATTCGTATGTGCTAGTAAGCATTTCGCCCGCGACTTTGTCCGCGTGGTTTTCGAAATAATTTATAGCTAACAGCACTCGCAAAATATAATGTATCACGCAAAAAACCCTACATACAACTTAGATTTTTTCTTACCTCTTTATAATATTTATAGTTAATTAAAAATAAATATAAAGTAGTAACACATATTTATAATCTATAACACATGTTTATAATTATCTGCATAGCCTGTCTTATGTCCACACGGAAGACCTACTTACAGTGTGCAAATAAAATTTCAGACGTAAACGAAAATCACCAAATAATGTATTAGGTATAGGCCATGTATAGGCATAAATATTATAATTGATGTAGCTCTTTAATTATAAGTCTATCTTTAGATTGTTAATTTATAATGTCAAATATATATCATGTAAGCACTTTTTTTCGCCTGAGGCACAGGTTTAACCTAGTTCAGGCAAATATAATGTTAGCACTTAAGTTTAGACTGTAAGACAAATTATTGTTTTTTCGTGTGCACTTTGATATGAATAAAATGATTATGATATGATTATGATATGACATACAATACCACAGGTGCGTAAATGGGCGGTCTGACTTCTTTGGATGAACTGAACTGATGAAGACACGGTTGGCGCAGTGGTTGAGCTTATGGCTACTGCGCTGCGTATCGCGAGTTCGATTCCTGCACAGAAACAAATTTTTGTATGGCCTACAAAGTAAAACCCGAGAAACGGTGCAAGGTTTTTTATTAAATCTTTTGTTTTAGGGACTTTTAGAACATGTCAGCCCCGTTGGCCCCGTTAAGGTTTTCTTTAAATATATAGTAAATAGATTGTAAGTGTAGTTTTTGTAAATAATTAATATTCCACAACTTTTTCACACAACGCCATCTAGTCCCAAACTAAGCAGAGCTTGTGATATGGATACTAGACAACTGATAAACATACATATATATTTCTAAATACATACATATTATAGATAAATTACACCCAGACAAAGAACAAATGACCGTGCTCATCACACAAACATTTGTCCTAGGTGGGAATCGAACCCACGACCTTGCGCATAGCAGTCAGGACCACTGACCACTATACCAACGGGCTTGTCGTAATACATTACCTATAAATAGTTTTAGTAAAAAAATAATGCAATACTATCTAAATAATATGTATTATTATGTACTACTAAACTAACTTTCTCATTATATAGTTTATATAAACATAAACTATATAATGAGAAGGTTAGTTTGCATTCGAAGAATTTGAATTTAGATTTTTTAAATCATTATTTACACCAGGTAAATCGATAAAATTCTTTGCTATAAAAATAACGTTGAATATTCTATCTTCACTGGTTAGATAGAAATTCTATACAGAAGATAACACGAATACTTTAGCATATTTATTGACTCTTTAGTGCGATTGAAATAGTTACACAAGTTGTACGAATACCCTGAAACATGCATGGAACTACGAATTCAGTTCGACGCTGGTATGAATTTTAATATATCTTTACATGTTGATTCACAGAAAGGGGGACACCGAGATTGTTTTTTTAATTGATAATAGGCTCGCCTTTGACCACCATCTCACCTGATGGTAAGCGATTATGTGGCCGAAGATGAAGCACACTTACCTAGAAGTAACCTATTCACTCCTGACTTTATTTTGCAAACTAGTGGATTGGAGGACCACGCAATTTTATAGACAAAGGCTATAAGAATATTAAACAACAATATTTTAGTCTGGAATGTTCAGTAATTTCATTATTGATGTTTGGGCAGGGCTAATAGTCCCATACAGCCTTCGCCGTGCCCTTAAAGTGACCGATGTGCCCAGACAACGATCCCTCTATCGATTTAGGCTCAGATTACATTCCAGCTTTTAATGCCCATTTTATTTTTCGTAACTTTTGTAGAACCCATTTTCGTTGATGTTTCTGGGGCATAGAGAGTTAAAAAATGAAACGTATTTTCTTATTCGGTTTTGACTGACAGTTTTCTATCTGGTCTGGTAACTATTTACTATAGTTACGAACAAAATACTAATACCGTTTTGTTTTAATAAAAAAAAGAGAACTATGAAATGCTAAATGTGGGTAGAATTCACATTCAATCATGTTAACCACTTCGACTAAGCTAATTAGGCTTGTATCTGGAATCGGTTCACAGCAATAGTGTAATGGGTGGGGTCGAACCCGCGTCCTCGCGATCACAAATCCGATACCTTAGCCATTAGGCTATTTTTATTTTTAACCGACTTCTGAAAAAGGAGGAGGTTCTCAATTCGGATGTTTGTTTGTTTTTATTTTTTTTTTATGTTTGTTCGGGCATAGCTCCGTCGCTTGCCAACCGATTTGAAAAAAAATTTTTTTGTTGGAAAGGGTATACTTCCCAAATGGTCCCATGAAAATTTTATCGAAATCGGACAAGCCGTTTCTGAAAAATCAACAAAAGTAAAAAAAAAATATTTACATTGATGATTTTTTCGTTTACTCTGTATTGTGTTTTTTGTTCGCGCGTTTTTAGTTTTTTGTAGTTGACATTTTGGCTTTTATAGCTAGATTAATTACAAATTGACCCACTAAAAAGCGCGAAAATAAAAACTTTTTTGCAAAAAAAATAAAACCGACTTCCATATCAAAACACTACAAAGCCAAAAATAATTTTAATTTCGGAAGGCGGTGTGAAAAAAAAGAAAATACAAAACCAATAACACCGACTACCGAAATTAAAATTATTTTTGGCTTTGTAGTGTTTTGATATGGAAGTCGGTTTTATTTTTTTTTGCAAAAAAGTTTTTATTTTATTGAAAATAGGTTCGCGTTTGACCACCAACACCATCTCACCTGACGGTAAGTGTTGACGTGGTCGAAGATGGAGCACGCTTACCCAAAAGCAACCTATTCACTATTGACGCTTCCCTTAATATAAGGATATGCGCGCAGTACAAAATTTATTCGTTGCGACTTTTGTAGTGCGAAATAAAAACGCAAACGACAATAATTCCTACGTGCACCACGATTTATTATCCTGTCCGTGGTGGCACAGTGACTGTGTACATCGAAACATGTATTTACAAAAGAAAATAATCATTATAATTATTATACTCAAAACTTAAAAAACTTCAAAGTGTTTTATTTCACGTAGGCCTACATGGGCACTTACAAAACGTCAGCAGTTAGAGCACGGTTCGAAATTGGTCGTTTTCTACGGAGAAGAACCGGCAAGAAACTCCACAGTTACTCTTTTACTAGATATGTCAACTAAATCAAAGTCCACTGACCGCTGCGCTTGCGATTTTTTCCGCAATGCGCGAAGCGAGTACCGCTTCATAGGGTACAAAATATACCTACGTACGATTTCGCATCTGCTATTTAAAATCGCATGCGAATTATTTTCGCAGTTCGCGGATTGTAGTATTATATTTCTGTTGTTCACAGATTGACGATTTTTTTCTCAACGATTTACTTTCGTAGTGCGCGCTTAGCCTTAATGTGAAAGTTTGTATGTTTGAGTTTCAACTACGTAAAAATTGGTTAAGGGATTAGAATGTCCGCCTTTGTACCTATGCGCATAGTGTTAATAAATAAATAAATGAAACTTTGCACACATATAGTATACAAGCTTCTCTCCTCGGCTTCGCCCGCTTAAATTTAAATAGGATTTTTATCAGTGAGATGTTGTTAATTGTAGATAATATAGCTTTATATTTGTGAATGAAATTTTGAAATTGATCCAATCGTTTTTGAGTTTGGATAAACTCAAAAACTATTGGCTCAATTTTATGAAAAAAAAATTTTGGAAAAAGTTTTGTTTGTATATGTTTGTTTGTACTGGATAGTACAAACAAACATATAACAAAACTTTCCCCTTAATAATATTATTGTAGACAACCTGGAATAACACTAAGCTACTTTTTATCCCGGAATAATGGGTGTTATTTACAGTTTCGGAATATATACTTAGTCGTGTATCTTTCAACTAGATAAGTAAACTTAAATTTTCTCAAGATTTTCCAGTAGCCCTTGTAGTTCTGATTATTCGTAAGCCTTTGTTAAGGACTACAAAAAGTTTTTGATTTATTTTCGGAATGTTCAAAGTCTAAAAGTTTTAGCTTACTTTCGACAGTTATTGAAGTTTAAACTTTGTGCCTTTCATGTCAGCCAGAACGATTGTAAAGTGACTGAAAGAGGTTAGATTATTCTAGCCTTTTTGAAAACAGTCAAAAGAAATACAATCTACAAATCTAATCTTAGCTGAGGCCCGAAGCAAAGCAGTGTGGCTATAAGTTCATCTAGGTTGATAACTGTAAATTAAGAGGAGGCTCCCTAAATTGTATGTAATTCTGTATTAATATTCTGAAACAATCACGCATACAATCAAAATATATCTTTAGTATATGATTTATTGGATCTTTTTCTTTCCATGTCTAGACCAGTTTTGTAATTGGAACATTTTCGCTCGATTCATTTTTTAATTGAAAATCATGTCTTTTTAAAGATTATTCATAATTTAATCAAGATTACTCGGCTTTTATGTCTAAAATTAGTATTGACAGTAAGAAAATATAGTTTATTATCCAAATATAGGACATTTTTTCTCTAGATCAATGATTACTTTAGTTATAAACAAAATAAGAATTGAGACTTACGACATTTAATTTCGAACCCGAATATGGTAAAAAAGCGCACGCGATATTCAACTTTATTACTGCAGCGTTAGCGTTTAGCACACAACGGCAGTTTCGAAACCGAACATTTAGAAAGAGCGCACGCGATATTCAATTATATTACTGCTGTGTTAGTGTTTAGTATACAACGGCCTAACCGGGGTGGATGGGGGCGGAGCTTGCGTGAAAATTGTTTTGCACTGCCTGGTCTTAATTATAATAGTCCTCCTAACCGATTTCGGCCACGGCGGCCAATCTCATAATTGATTAGCCATCTGCGAAGGAGATATTATAGTGCAAAAGCATGTGCGCAAGATACAGGTGCACTCTCTGTTCCTTTACTCTCATTATCCGATGGGATGGCAATACGACACGACCGTAGAGAGATCAGGCGCAGGACCAACAGCTTTACGTGCTTTCCGAGGCACGGTGGTTAAAACCCAATAGCACTCAGCAGTTGCGCTTGCGACCATTAGACCATCGAAACAACTGTAAATCCGGCCTGCCTGTTTACCGAGGGGCTTAACATAGCCGCTAGAGTTTGTACGTGAGATTCCGTCGGCTTTTTAGGAATGGAACGTTAGTTATGACAGGATAGTGAAATGAGACGTGAAGATGAATGACAGATGTGAAGCATAAATGAAGACAGAGATGAATATAAGAAATAGTCAAGGAGTGAAAGAGAGCGAATTAATGTTGAAGATGTAGAATAAGTAAGGGAAAGGGAAGGATATAGAACTAAGACGATAGACGATACCATAAGACGAAAAGACGTGTACTTTTAAAGGAGAAATAAAATACAGTTTATAAGAAGTAATCGGTAGTTTAATTGGAAAATCATTGAGCTAATCCCACATGTATGATTCTATATTTAGCTAGCCTAGTTTCTTTCCACCCTTATCTAGTTGAGCACCACACAATTTTACACCATATCAGACCGTTATCGTGTTTGCTTTTCCGTTTAATTCGTGCAATTATGTAAACGAATCACGTATGTAAGTATTCAAGAGTCAAAATCGAATTAACGGCGCCACAATACCGTCCTGATTCGTCATAACTCAATTTTGTAGAACCCGAGGCGTTTAGGAAACTACGCACACATTTTTCTGATATTATTACCCTGTATAGCTATAGTGTAAGGGCTTTTCGATAACAGATGTGTGAGAGAGCAAGGCGGAGCGAATGTGTAGGAAGGTGTCGAACGTACAATTTTTTCAACTTTCTGTGTGAAATATTTACATGGTGCGAGGATGCGTGGCGAAGCTTTGTAACGCACGTAGTGACGCTTTTATGGTGTGCGCGCGTTATGGCTAGCGTCCATCGCACATATAACTCGCTCGAATAACATTGACTAATTTTTCATTGTTTTGTATGTTGTGCAAAATGATAGTAGCGCTTTCCGTGTGCTTAGCCTTTTATCAACTATGCTGGGGTTGGGTTCCAGTCTAAGCGGATGCAAGCTGAGTATTAGTATTTTACATGGAGCGCCTGCCTATTTGACCGACAAAATCCAGCCGATGGGTAACACCACGGAATAGATGAATAAGGTTGGAATGGTAATGTGGGCGGGTCGAGCGCGCCACATTTATGATACGACAATGATAGCGTGACCGATTAATTCATTCGCCTCGTTTAGTGCGCTTCGGATTACTTCGGAACACAGAGCTCTGCTTTAAAATGCCGTGTTGTGCAATTATAACCTGTAAAACAAAAAAAACAGACCGCAAGTATAGAGCGAGGAGGTATATCTTTCCATCGGTAAGTCGAAAATAACATTTAATTACAATTTTATTTGTAAAAAACATAAAAATATTCTGATCACTATGAAATTCTGAACATTAACAACATTATTGCAACAAGTTACAAAAAGTATACATTGCCCGTTGTGTACTCGCTTAATCAACGCAATGACCAAGTCCGCTCACAGTGTACTGCATGCGCCACACTGCAACCATTAACGTTTTGTCCTTTGCCCTGATTGGCCGTGATGCACGGCGCGTGTTTATCAACAGTGAGTTACAATCAGTAGCAAGCTCTAGATTTAAGTGTGTGTAATTTATTTGTGTGCGTAATTCGCATACGTAACGGGCCTCTTGCTTGTAGTAGAGCTAAAGAGTGGGGAGACAAGCGGCGACACGCGTTCTCATACAAATCAGGAACTATTATTTCCTTTCTAACCTCTTTTATCTGTTCTGTGGGTAACACGACACCCCTTGCCAAAAGTTTTTGGCTTCTGACTAACCATAATGACTGTCAAAGGTGTTCAACTGAAAGCATGGATCAACGGCCTAACGTGCTATAGGCACGAAATCTTTATCTGTTAA
>CALPBR020000009.1:0-61054 GCA_943138885.2 Tholera decimalis
AGAAGTTAGGAAGATGGCTAAATGATACGGCGGATGATTATAAATAAGCTAAATATATTTTCGGACCAAAGGTATATATACAAAGGAGCGAGGGAGCACACGCGATGACCGCCAATCGTGTACTGAATAGTCGACTGCTATTAATGCGTAAAATAAGGTAAAATTGCACGAGTGCATTATTGATGTATGGTTTCACCGTACATGCTCCCGGGCCAAAAAGATACAAAATTTTAGACGTCTTCTAATCTAAAACGACACGTTCTAGGCTTAGGTGACGTAGCTATGTCCCGTTTAGTTTCGGTGTTTGCACTTAAGCTCACTTCACTTGGCTGACGGTCAGCCATACTCTGCTTTCGCGAGAACACAACACTATTTGATACACTTGGGGATAGTTCCACGGTAGAGACTGCTCGGCACCTCCTCCATATGAAGTACGTTGCCACCAAAATGGCTACACCCAGCAGGCAGTAATAGTGTACTGATGAATGTCGTGCGTAGATAGAGTGTAATCTGGTGAGTAGGTATTGGCAGATTTCAGTTGTTTTATTCGTTCTCCCAGATCGACTAGTGTGTTGTTTATGGGGTCTTGGTACGCGGTATAATGGGCTAACGAAATATTGATAATGTGATTTATTTCGGCTATTTGAGGGGTCACAATGTCGGAGTTAGATTTAACGGTATTAGCTGATCGGGTATGAGAATACAATGTAAACTCATTACTTTTTATAAAGCATTTAGCATCTAGGTCAATGATACCGACTCCTGTCACCTGTTTAGAGGCAACTTGATCTTGACATATAATCCTCACAGCGTAGGTATTGCAGCAAAAGTACATGAACCGCGCTGGCTCATTTAATTCGAGCCAGCTGTCTTGACAAGGGGATTTCAAAACAATGCATTGTTTTAAATTGCTATCGCGCTTGCAGAATTTTTCATCAATGCTTAAATGGTTAATCGGTTTGTTAGCTTGGCACAAATATGAGATATCATTATGCAGACATAACTGAAGCTCTATAAATGACATGGTGAAGTAAACATCCTTTTTCAAGCTAATAGCTACGAAGTCTGCAATTGGTACTACGCTAATCATATCATTTTGAATTTGCTGTGGAACTGGTATAATTTTATAGATTTTATAGCTATCTCGGCTGGTCAATGGAAAGGTAATCTCGAATATGAAGTATTCTTGCATCATTCTCGCCTTTACTTTCAGCATACTATAAACATGTTTCAGATCAGACTGTAGGTTGTCCACGGGCAATGTAGTATCCTTTGTTAATTGTCCTGAAATAAACTGTAGCTCGCGTAGTAACTGATCCGGTGTTAGCAGATGAGCGTTAAATTTCCCGTGGTAGATATCCGTGACGATATCTAACAGAGTATCCTGAATCCTTCTTAGGTTTTGGAGCAAGTTGATGGACGTGAGTGCTGATAGGGCAAAGTCTTGTGTTTTAGCTAAGCCCTCGACTTCTTGCTTAATGACAAAGGCTGCATTATCTAATTGATTCAATTGTTTGTTTATAGTTTTATGTTGTAATTGGATAGTTTGCTCGGTTCGTTTCAATACGTTGTATTCAGCTTCGATGATGGAAGTCTGATTTCTTAATAAGCTATCAAGATGATGCTCGTTTTGTTTTAAAAGTTGTATATCTTTCTTGTACTGTTCTGCGAATCGCTCGTCTAATACTCCGAACAGGCTATTGGCCACGTAACCGATACCATTAATGAGCCCGCGCCGCTGTCTGGCGCGCGCGTCAAAATGCTGATTTATCATAAGTTGATTATAATGCTGTATTTCTTTGTAGTCGTGATTTAATTGAAGAGTTATCATATTACATTGGCTGGTATCATTTAGGGATGTGCAAAGTCGTTGTAAATAATCCAAAAACTTTATGGCAGCTGTATTTCCCTCCCAGTAAGGGCTCATGTCATAGTAAACGATAAGATTCCATTTGTCTCGAATAACTTGCATCTTGCCTACTGTTTCGAAGTACAGTGAATTGTTGTTTGGCAACGAGGAAATTTTAAAACCTGCGTGAGATGATGATATCAATGACATAAAAAAGATAAGCGACATAACTACTGATACCAGCTTAGATTTCATTTTACTGCTCGCTTTTCGCTCGTTAGGTTCTTTTAGGTTGATATTGGTTTCTTGACAAACCTTGTTATCTTCCGTCATATTGCTTGAAGTAGGCGATAGCGGTAAGATTGAGAGTTTTACAACCGGCCTTTTAACTATTCCGTTTTTTGTTTTTAGTGTGACCACCCGAACTAAACCATCTTGGCCTGGGTGAGTCTCTACTACTCTACCCATCACCCATTTTCCGGGTGGCAGGTTTTCATCTTGGATGGTTACTAAATCATCGATTTTGATATTTGACTCAGTGCTTCGCCATTTGCTTCTGATAGATAACTGAGTTAGGTATTCCAATCTCCATTTCTTCCATATATTGCTTACAATCTTAGCTGATAAATGCCATCTAGTTCGAGCATCTGTCTCCGTTTCAATTATGGTATTTCCAGACCTCCCGGTCAAGAAATGAGCTGGAGTAAGAGCGTTTAAATCTTCGATGTCTTCAGACAAGGCACACAAAGGTCTGGAGTTCAGACAAGCCTCTACCTGTGCTAGTATAGTACTGAACTCTTCGAACGTTAATTTCTGCTCTCCGATTACTCGCTTGAGGTGATGTTTTAAGCTTCTAATAGCTCGCTCCCATAGGCCTCCTGCATTTGGCCAAGATGGTGCGTTAAAGTGCCAGTCTATTTTCAAATCCGCTAGCTCTGCGAAAAAGTTACGATCGTATACGTTTTCGAAATGGTGAAAGCTTTCCTGTAGCATTCTGTTTGCACCTACGAAATTCGTCCCATTATCGCTAAACATATGACGTGGCGCTCCTCTTCGGGCAGCCATCCGCCGTAATGCTGCTAAGAACCCAGTACTGCTAAGATCGGATACAAGCTCTAAATGTACAGCTTTAGTCACTAGACAAATAAATAATGCAATGTATCCTTTTGTGGTCTTAATTCCGCGCCCCTTGTTGCTTTTAACATCTACGAAACCTGTATAATCCACTCCGGTGTGATAGAATGGCGGGGCAGGATTGCTTCTGGCTACGGGTAATTCTCCCATCAATTGATGTTGTAACTTGGGCTCATGTTTACGGCAGGTGACGCAGTTTCGCACTTCTCTCTTTACTGCTTTATTTCCCGCGATTATCCAGTATCTCTGCCTAAGATTAAATAAAGTTAATCGCGGTCCTCCATGAAAGGTGAGTTGATGAGCTTGCTGAATTATTAAAGTAGTAAACCGACTGCTATGAGGTAATATGGCTGGATGTTTCATTTCCATGCTCATGTTTGCTTTGGTTAATCGGCCACCAACTCGTAAAATCCCCTCGTGGTCAAGGAAAGGATTTAATTTTAGTAAACTGCTTCTGTTACTTAATTTATTACGTTTTCGTAATGATATGATTTCCTCTGCAAACTCAGTTCTTTGTACATACTTTATAATTAGTAATTTTGCTTGACGCAGTTCATGCAAGGTGAGAAATTCAGGCAAACCGCTATGTTTACCTAACCTGACTGTATTCTGCTTAAATTGTATCGTTTTAATGGATCGTAAAAGCCATGCTACTATTTTAGTTATTTTGTTAAATGAGCTGAATTTTAATAACAATTGTAATATGATGCTTTCCTTGATATCTGTTTGGGCAGCATTCACTTTGCTTGGTGTTGACTTTGTACCGTATGTGACGGTAGTAAGGTTGTACGTTTGTAGTGATTGATCTGGTGCGAATCTCCAGATAATTCGCTGATATTGCTGATCTGCTTCATCCACCATAATCTGCCTGTACATTTTCTCAATATCTGAGGTGTAAGCATAACGATATTGCCGCCACTTCAGTATTAGTTCTTGTAGATCCTGTTGTAAATTAGGGCCTTTATACATCAGGTCATTCACACTATACCCGCTTGACGTCCTTGCTGACGCGTTAAACACCACCCGTAGCTTAGTTGTAGCTGATTCTGCTCGTTGCACGGAATGGTGCGGCAAGTAACACGATAACGCTTGTTTGTTTTTATTGCTGTAACTAGGCACCATATGTCCTAAGGCTATATACTCACTGATGAATGTTTTATATTGTTCTGCTAAAATAGGTTTTTTGCTAAATTTGCGCTCCAGATTTTGAAACTGTGCTATTGCCATCTCTTTAGATGAGCCTAGTTTTTCATTGAATTCTGCTTTTAGCGGCAATTTTACTACATACCGGCCGTCTTCACGACGTTTTGTAGTTGCTGAATAAAGGTCGAGACATTCTTGATCCTCGAGGGAAAAGTCAGATTTTTCGCTTATATCCTCGATGTCCCAAAACTGCTGAATATCATGGATATTATTCATGACCACGTTGCACTGTAGTGACGCCATTTGGCCACCACCGTATATGATCCACCCAAGCTGGGTTTCTTGCAACACTGGCTGCGATACGCTTTCTCCTTTAATCAATCCTCCCATTAATATCAAGCCATTGACTTGAGCGCTTAGTAACAAGTCCACTGGACGGCTAATGTTAAAATAGGGATCAGCTAATTTAAGATTTTCTATGTAGGACCACTTCGATGTGTCAAAGGATTTAAAGGGAACATCTTTGAGTATGTTGTCCATGACAAGTGCGTCAATGGCAAATGAAAACTCATTGTACGTTGAGAAACAGCTTAGTGTGATCACACCCTTACAATTATGTTCGACTTCACCTACTCCGCATATCAATCCATTGAATTTAGACCTACGCAATCCTAATTTCTTTGCTGCACTTTCTTTTATTATAGATACTTGTGATCCAGGATCAATGAGAGCCCTTAAAATGTGACACGATCCATCCATCGTTGCGACTTTTATCAAGGCCGTAGCTAACAATACTTCATTCGTTCCTGGATCATGCTGAGACACATGCGCAGTAATTGCGACATTGTCCTTTGGATTCGGGTCAGTTGCTGTTGTTGCTACGTTGCTCGAATGCGTTATTTTTTCTAAGCAAGCATCATGTAAAACGGAGTGGTGATTTCCGTCACATTTGCGACATCGCCTAACGGAAATGCATTGCTGGCCATTATGATCAAATAAACAATTTCGACATAATTTCAATTTTGCTATTGATTTTAGTTTTGCTTCATTAGGCAATTGCAAAAATTTTACGCAATTAAACATAGCATGTTGTTGACCGCAATATTGGCATTTTGTTGTAGACACGTGTAAAGCTTTTGAATATGATTGTGGTCTATGGTGTTTGTTCGAAAAGTTATGACGTCTTGTTTTTTGGTTTTCAGGAACATCGCTATTAGTTTGATTAGTTGATTTTGTTGTTGCTTGATCTAGCTTCCTGCGAGAAGTCTCGAGGCTCGTGAACTTACTTTCTAGGTAGTCTAAGAATTCCTGCAGGACCGGGAGCTCCCTAGAGTTTTTAAGAGAGTCTATGTAATCCCCGTACGTTTCGCTATCCAGCTTCTGCGCTAATAAATGCACAAGAAGCGGGTCCCAGGTGCTGATATCGATTCCTAAGTTCCGTATGGCATGCAAGCTTTCTAGTGCTACGTCATGCAGTTTCTTAATATGACCTAACGTTTGATGCTGCGTACTCGGTAAACCCAGTAAAGTATTGATAACACACGTAAATATTAGCTTTTTATTGTTATACCGATGGTTTAGAATTTCCCAACAGGTATGATAGTTGTCGGAACTTATAGGAAGATGCTGGATAAGTTTTTCTGCTTCGCCTCTAACCTTCCCTTTTAAAAATTGCATTTTTTGAGCTTGGGACAAGGTAGGGTTATTATGAATAGCTTCGCTAAAGAGGTCCTTGAATGACGTCCAAAGTTGATAGCTGCCTGAAAACACAGGTATATCCATTTTTGGTGTGGAGTGCTCTCTATGCGATACACTCCATAGCTTTTTATTGATCATTCGCTTTAATTGAATGTATGATCGCTCATGCTGAGTATACACTTCTTCATAATCTGCTTCCTCTTCGCCCATCTCGCTATCTATCTCCCAGTGGAGGGAGTCAATTTGCGCCCAGCGCGCTTGAAGTGTTCTCAAGGCGTCCTCCATCTCCCATTTTTCTGACATGGAGTCTAAGTCGATATTTCCTGCTGATCTCTTGAATGCTTTGAAATTTGCTGTTTGCTTTCGCAGCATGTCATCTAATTTGCTGGTAGAGCCCTTTGACTCCACTGTTCGTAACATGCTGGCTTCTGCTTGCTGCTCATAACCCGATGGTCCTGCTTTTGCTAGATTGATGTCCTCTTGCTGCTCCTGTATTGGTTGAGTACCCCTAATAGATTTCATAGGAGTTAGCTTGCTCGACAACTGCAGGCGTTGTTCATTGATGAGAGACTTGGCTGCTGTATAAAGTTTGCTAACCTTTTCATGCTCGGAATTTATAAAATATGGATGATCTTTGACTCCATATTGACATATAGCTAAATGATTGTTCTGAAAATCTGACCAATACCTCTCTAACAACTCCAGTCGTCGTTTAAAATAGTCGCCCGATTTCCTATCGGCGCTATCCTTTTTTATGTTTATCGGTATTTTCTTTATTGACTCGCTAAGTTCAAGTTGTTGGTAGTAAAGATCCTCCATTATGCTGCTAGTTAGTATAAAAAAGGAAAGATCTTACTTGTACGAAACTGGCTTTCGACTGCCGCTGATCTGCTGATGCACTCCAAATGCTGGTGCTCGGGTGTAGCCGGGCACTGCTGCTTTGCTGCTGTAGAACCTGAGTGCTGCTGCTCAAATACCGATGTGCTGCTTGCTGCTCAAAATGCTGATTGCCCCGACCAGAAGGCGCTGATGTCCCGCTGCTTGGGATGCTTAAGGACGGTGCACTTGCTAACTAATTTTGCAACGCCACCCTGTGCTGCTAGGGTTTGTCACAAACGCTTTGCTAACGTTCCGCGATCACGAAAGTATGTCAACAGTTCACACGTATCGCTACACTCCAATATGCTGATTTCTGAACGAGTTCACTCACAAGTTACTAAATACACGTTACTCCCTAAAGAAAAACGAATACTAAAACCCGCGAGGTCCCGCCCGGATGCTCGAAGGACCATGTAGAAGTTAGGAAGATGGCTAAATGATACGGCGGATGATTATAAATAAGCTAAATATATTTTCGGACCAAAGGTATATATACAAAGGAGCGAGGGAGCACACGCGATGACCGCCAATCGTGTACTGAATAGTCGACTGCTATTAATGCGTAAAATAAGGTAAAATTGCACGAGTGCATTATTGATGTATGGTTTCACTGTACAGTATTTGCGCTGTGTGCGAGGTGCAAGCACCTCGCGTGCTTGTGAAAAAAAAAAATGGGGTGGGGTGATGGGGGAGATGGGGGGGGGTTTAGTATTTGCGTGTTGCGCGAGGTGCAAGCACCTCGCGTGCTTGTGAAAAAAAAAAGTGGGGGGGGGGCGGGGGTGATGGGGGGGGGGTTTAGTATTTGCGCTGTGTGCGAGGTGCAAGCACCTCGCGTGCTTGTGAAAAAAAAAAATGGGGTGGGGTGATGGGGGAGATGGGGGGGGTTTAGTATTTGCGTGTTGCGCGAGGTGCAAGCACCTCGCGTGCTTGTGAAAAAAGAAAGAGGGGGGGGGGGGTGATGGGGGGGGAAGTTGCACAAGTATTTCGACTAAAGCATTGCCCCTCTATATGAATTTGAAAAAAAAAATGTTCCAAGTCTCTTAGTTTCCGAGATCCGCCTAAGGGGGGTGAGAAGGGGGGCAAAGGGGGCGACTTCGAAAAATGTTTTTTACTTTACAGAGCCTCCTCTATACGAATCCGTAAAAAGAAAAAAATACGGGTCTCGTAGTTTCCGAGATACGATAGGAAGGGGGGAGAAGCGGGGGAAAAGGGGAGGTTTGGCACTTTTCCCGTAGGTTTGAGAGTTACTTGTTTACGAATCTGTCAAAATATACCCACCTCCCCATCCACCATCTGGGAGAACAATTATGTCAATGAGTGAGTCAGTCAGTGAGTGGTAATTTAGCTTTATATAGTATAACTAGTATTTGCGTGTTGCGCGAGGTGCAAGCACCTCGCGTGCTTGTGAAAAAAAAAAAAAAATGGGGGGCGGGGGTGATGGGGGGTTTAGTATTTGCGTGTTGCGCGAGGTGCAAGCACCTCGCGTGCTTGTGAAAAAAAAAGGGCATGGGGGAGATGGGGGGGTTTAGTATTTGCGTGTTACGCGAGGTGCAAGCACATCGCGTGCTTGTGAAAAAAAAAAAAAAAAAGGGGAGGGGGATGGGGGGGGGGTTGCAGAAGTATTTTGACTAAAGCATTGCCCCTCTAAATGAGTCTGAAAAAAAAATGTTCCAAGTCTCTTAGATTCCGAGATCCGCCTAAAGAGGGAGAAGGGGGGCGGGGGGGGGACTTTGAAAAATGATTTTTACTTTACCGAGCCTCCTCTATACGAATCCGTAAAAAGAAAAAAATACGGGTCTCGTAGTTTCCGAGATACGATAGGGGGGGGGTGGAGAAGGAGGGGAGAAAAGGGGAGGTTTGGCACTTTTCCCGTAGGTTTGAGAGTTACTTGTTTACGAATCTGTCAAAATATACCCACCTCCCCATCCACCATCTGGAAGAACAATTATGTCAATCAGTGAGTGAGTCAGTCAGTCAGTGAGTGGTAATTTAGCTTTATATAATATAACTAGTATTTGCATGTTGCGCGAGGTGCAAGCACCTCGCGTGCTGGTGAAAAGAACTAAAGCATTGCCCCTCTTAATCAAGTATTTGCGTGTTGCGCGAGGTGCAAGCAACTCGCGTGCTTGTGACAAAAAAAAAGGGGGGGTGGGGGCGGGGGTGATGGGGGGGGGGGTTTAGTATTTGCGCTGTGTGCGAGGTGCAAGCACCTCGCGTGCTTGTGAAAAAAAAAAATGGGGTGGGGTGATGGGGGAGATGGGGGGGGGTTTAGTATTTGCGTGTTGCGCGAGGTGCAAGCACCTCGCGTGCTTGTGAAAAAAAAAAAGTGGGCGGGGGGGCGGGGGTGATGGGGGGGGGTTTAGTATTTGCGCTGTGTGCGAGGTGCAAGCACCTCGCGTGCTTGTGAAAAAAAAAAATGGGATGGGGTGATGGGGGAGATGGGGGGGGTTTAGTATTTGCGTGTTGCGCGAGGTGCAAGCACCTCGCGTGCTTGTGAAAAAAGAAAGAGGGGGGGGGGGGGGTGATGGGGGGGGAAGTAGCACAAGTATTTCGACTAAAGCATTGCCCCTCTATATGAATTTGAAAAAAAAAATGTTCCAAGTCTCTTAGTTTCCGAGATCCGCCTAAGGGGGGTGAGAAGGGGGGCAAAGGGGGCGACTTCGAAAAATGGTTTTTACTTTACAGAGCCTCCTCTATACGAATCCGTAAAAAGAAAAAAATACGGGTCTCGTAGTTTCCGAGATACGATAGGAAGGGGGGAGAAGCGGGGGAAAAGGGGAGGTTTGGCACTTTTCCCGTAGGTTTGAGAGTTACTTGTTTACGAATCTGTCAAAATATACCCACCTCCCCATCCACCATCTGGGAGAACAATTATGTCAATGAGTGAGTCAGTCAGTGAGTGGTAATTTAGCTTTATATAGTATAACTAGTATTTGCGTGTTGCGCCAGGTGCAAGCACCTCGCGTGCTTGTGAAAAAAAAAAAAAAAAAAGGGGAGGGGGATGGGGGGGGGGTTGCAGAAGTATTTTGACTAAAGCATTGCCCCTCTAAATGAGTCTGAAAAAAAAATGTTCCAAGTCTCTTAGATTCCGAGATCCGCCTAAAGAGGGAGAAGGGGGGCGGGGGGGGGACTTTGAAAAATGGTTTTTACTTTACCGAGCCTCCTCTATACGAATCCGTAAAAAACAAAAAATACGGTTCTCGTAGTTTCCGAGATACGATAGGGAGGGGGGAGAAGGGGGGTGAAAAGGGGAGGTTTGGCACTTTTCCCGTAGGTTTGAGAGTTACTTGTTTACGAATCTGTCAAAATATATATGGTATAAATCAGAAAGTGTAAGAGTTACATCAGGTATTCCGCAAGGTTCCATATTAGGTCCGCTTCTTTTCATCATATTTATAAATGACATAAATATATGCTTCAAACATACAAGGTTTCTTTTGTATGCAGATGATTTAAAAGTATATAAAAATATCAAGAGCATTGAAGACTGCATCAGATTTCAAGATGATCTTAACAGACTTACAGAATATTGTGAACTTAATAAACTAAGCCTCAGCATTTCTAAATGTCATACCATAACCTTTACCAAAAACAGAAACATTGTGAAATATAATTATTCCCTGTGCGATAATACTTTAACAAGAGTTACAAATGTAAAAGACCTAGGCATATTATTCGATGATAAACTGCATGTTCTGTCCGACGTGAAACAGAACGCACCCTTTTGACATAAAGAATTTGATTTTGACATTACTTGACTTTGACAGATAGACTTTGGTTCCGGTTGTTGGAAAATGTCCGTTCTGGGGACTTTGATTTTATTGTAATTGGTAAAATATCGTTGGATTCGCCTGTTGAAACCAATAATTGGGTCGCGAATTATTTATTGTTGAACTTGTACTCCCGGATTGACGAGAATCCAGGGATATTTCTCGGATCTATCGCCGGTTGATGGCCACCCGCGTGGCACGCGCTTTGTTGAAAAAAGGTAGTGAAAATTTACTTCTACCACGGTGTGAGTTAGGCTGTGATGCTGTTGGGACCGCGCCATCTGGAGACGGCGCCTTGTGAACGTCCACACACTTGACTTACATCACACTTTTCAATTACTCATCTCATATTACATACCTACCACACGGACGCGATCAAAAGAATCCTTGATTGACGTCTACAGCCCAGGTAAGTGTTACTTGTAACTATTTGTATCTGTTTGTAGGGCCACGCAGGCTATAGATTGTTGTCGGCCGGAGAGCCTGTAGATTATTGTGTAACCTTGTTTATTGTAAGCAACGTTTATAGCTCCGCGTATCGTGGACAAGTTTAGGACACCCCAGTTACCGTTGCACTGGGCCTATTGTAGTCCTGAACAAAGTGGTAGCAGAAGCGTGGTCTTATAAGATCCACTGGTTTAATTGGAAGTTTTGAATATTGTTGAAAACTTAAAACTTGAGTTTAATTACTTAACACAACTTATAACTTAATAAGTTTTGAATATATTACCATGTCATCCGGGCTATCTAATTGAAGTTGAATCAATTGAAGTTGTATTTGTAATTTGTACTGTAGCCCCCTTTGTTGAATTGACAAGTAAGATTTATTTGTGAAATTAGGAATTGGTTGTATTTGGTACATAAGTTGGTATATTGTTGTAAAAGTTGTTTGGTATTTGTGGCAATTAATAATTGAATGTCATTGATCTGAACTTAAAAGGTTATCTAAATAATAATTACACATTTGTTAATATAACAAGACTTGAATGGTGTGGATGGATTTATTGCTTGTAGTATTTATTGGATTGTGCGTTGGTGATTGTCCGCTCAATATTGTACTTCAATTGTTGTATATAATTGGTGTGATCCTGCACAAGATATACATTGAATTGTTATTTATTTTGTAACTAGCCATCTGTACCAAGCTAGATTCATACTTGGAATAAGTACAGGGTCGGATTTGGACTTGAAATAATTGAATTTGAATTTTTAATTTGTTGAGATTATTTGGTCGACTAACAAGTCATTGCTGTTTGTTTAATATTTGATTGTTGGTTGTTGATTGGTGTTTTGTATTAATATTTGATTGTTGCAATGGCCTCATTAAGGGCAGTCAGGGAGGCTGCTGCGGGATTGACCTCACAGTTGAGATGGTTCACATCGGCAGCTGCAACTGTTGAGCGTGTGGAATTGGAAGAGCTCACCCTTGCTCGGTATGGGCAAGTGATTGAGAGGATCAAGTCAGCTGATGCTGCGCTCACACGCTTCAACGAGTACATCATGGACGTGGATTTGGGGGTGATGGATCAGACAGCCCGCGATAAGATTTTGGGTGACTATGACCAGATTATCCACCTGGGGGATGTCATATGTCTACGAGCGCGGGAAATTTTGAAGAGCCGGGTGCCTGATGCGGCCAAGCCGCAGACCCCTGTTGTTGCAGGCCCTGGACTATTGAGTAGGCTGCCCACCCTGGAGCTGCCACATTTTGACGGTCGCTTGGACCACTGGCTGGGCTTCCTAGATCTCTTTGAGAGTCTTGTCGATGCACGCTCGGACCTCGGACCTGCCCAGAAGCTGGCCTATTTATTGTCTGTCCTGGAGGGCGAAGCCAGAGCCTTGGTGCAGCACTTGCCGGTGACGGATTCCTCTTACCCGACCGCTCTGGAGCTTCTCTCCCGACGGTATCAGAACAAGCGCTGCCTGGCTGATGTGCACATCGACCAGATTTTGGGGCTACCGGCCATTGTCAGCACGTCGACGTTGCGCACTGACTTGCTGAACCCGTTGGTTTCAGCAACCAACGCTTTGAGACGCTTGGAGTTACCGGTGGAACATTGGTACTACTTGTTGGTGCACATAGTGCTGCAGTTGCTCCCCGCGGAGTTGAGGTCACGTTTTGAGCAGAAGTATGGTGGGGATAGTGCCACCCATCTTCCCCCCTTTGACGACCTCCTCAAATTTTTGGAAGACGAGTGTCGGTTTGCGGATAACACTCGTGGCGCCACGGGGTCACCCCCACTACATTCTCAGCCCAGAGACCAGGGACGGACTAGGGCTCGGGGGCCTGTTGATGTTCCCCCCGCCCCCCGTTTTGCTGGCGCCCAGAGTCCTCGGGCTAGGGGGCCTGTTGATGATCGCCCCGCCCCCCGTTTTGATGGTGCCCGGAGTCCTCATCATTGTGACTTTTGTAAGGCAACAGGGCATGCCATGGCGCGTTGCCCGGCCTTTTTGAATTTGCACGTAAGTGCCCGCCGCCGCATTGTCAACGCACGCCGTTTGTGCTTCTCGTGCTTGGGGGCCCACTTTCATCGGGACTGCCCCGACCCCCGCCCGTGTAGAATTTGTAAGGGGTCCCACTTGGAGATTTTGTGCGCCAACGCGAACCACTCCAGCAGACCAGCTTCTGAGGGGGGTTCGTGCAAGGGGGGGTACCCCGGAGACGAGCACCGGGCTGAGACCCGCGATTCTGTACGCCGCACTCCACCCCCCGCGCAAGTTGAAATGGGAGCCCCACGAGCGCCATTTGGTCTTCCCTCGTCAGGGAGAACGCGCATTGGCTGCTAGGCAGCAGTGGCCGGGTCGGCGCCGCTGCCTTTCCCCTCCGTTGGCGGAACGTCCCCGGCTGGAGTCGCGCCCTCCGCCATTCGGGCATCCGGTGGGATATGCCCCTCCAGTGATGGCGAGCGGCTCGGGACACCGCGCAGACGAATATTTGGATTGTTGGCCTCGTCGTGAACGAAGGCAGCCTGGAAGCGGCGATCGGTCGCCGCCCAGGCATCACTAAGAGATTGACGCCTGCCCGCTAAAGGACCCCCCCGATCAAGACGGTTTTGTTGCCAACGGCCTCGGTCAAGGTCTGGGGACCCTTGGGTGACTCAATTGTGGTCCGTGCCATTTTGGGCACGGGAGTCCGGGGTTGCCTTTTGTCGTCTTGGTTAGCGGGACAGGTTGGCCTGAAGGTGAATGACCTTTCAGGCGAGATTTGGGGAATTGGCAAACCGGCTGACACCACTGTTGAGGGAAGGACCTGGTTTGAAATCACCCTTGTGAGTTGTCCTTACCCTAAAATTGGTGCTCCTGCCCTTGTTATAACTGAACTTGGTTGGGACGAGCCACTTCGGGAAACCCTGTTGAAGGACGGTTGAGGCACTCTAGCCGTCCTTATGGGGCCCGTCACCCCCTTTTGTTGCCCAAGGAGGGCCACTTGGTTCAATTGTTGGTGACTGATCGTCACGTTAAGAACTCGCATGCCGGTTGTAATGCGCTGTTGGCCATTCTGCAGCGAGAATTTTGGATTTTGTCAGCTGATCGCGTCAATGAGGCGAGGCCCTTTGCTGGCGTCGTAACGGACTTGTTGGTCCCCTTTTGTTGAAGACGTCCACCCTTCGTAATAGCAAGATTGTTAGGGCTTATTTGTGTGTTTGTCTGCCTGTCAACCAAGGCAGTACATTTGGAGCTGGTAACCTCCCTCTCGACAGAGGCCTTTGAGGCGACTTTGGAAAGATTTGTGTCTCGCCGTGGGTTACCTTCGTTGATTAGGTCTGATTGCGGTACGAATTACAAGGGTACAAGTAACTATTTGAAGGAGGTATACGCCTTCCTTAATGAGAGCCAGGTTGATATTGGTAATAGTTTGGCCTGTCGAGGGGTCACTTGGTTGTTTGACCCGCCAGCCTGCCCCCCATTGGGGGGGTATTTTTGGGGCCGCGGTGAAAGCGGCAAAGGGACGCTGGCGGAGATTGTTGGGAGACACCGTTCTCACCTTTAATGAACTAGCTACGGTATTTGGCCGCATTGAAGCTGTGTTGAATTTGCAACCTTGTCAAGACTTCCAATTGATTAGCGGACGGGTAGGCCCGTCCGGGGGGGGTAGATGTTCTGTCCGACGTGAAACAGAACGCACCCTTTTGACATAAAGAATTTGATTTTGACATTACTTGACTTTGACAGATAGACTTTGGTTCCGGTTGTTGGAAAGTGTCCGTTCTGGGGACTTTGATTTTATTGTAATTGGTAAAATATCGTTGGATTCGCCTGTTGAAACCAATAATTGGGTCGCGAATTATTTATTGTTGAACTTGTACTCCCGGATTGACGAGAATCCAGGGATATTTCTCGGATCTATCGCCGGTTGATGGCCACCCGCGTGGCACGCGCTTTGTTGAAAAAAGGTAGTGAAAATTAACTTCTACCACGGTGTGAGTTTGGCTGTGATGCTGTTGGGACCGCGCCATCTGGAGACGGCGCCTTGTGAACGTCCACACACTTGACTTACATCACACTTTTCAATTACTCATCTCATATTACATACCTACCACACGGACGCGATCAAAAGAATCCTTGCTTGACGTCTACAGCCCAGGTAAGTGTTACTTGTAACTATTTGTATCTGTTTGTAGGGCCTCGCAGGCTATAGATTGTTGTCGGCCGGAGAGCCTGTAGATTATTGTGTAACCTTGTTTATTGTAAGCAACGTTTATAGCTCCGCGTATCGTGGACAAGTTTAGGACACCCCAGTTACCGTTGCACTGGGCCTATTGTAGTCCTGAACACTGCATATGGACCTACACATTGAAAATATTATTATAAAAGCATTCCAAATGTTCCGCTTTGTAATGAGAGCTGCCTCTGATTTTGTACGACCCTCAACCTATATTATTCTATATAATACTTTCATTCGCTCTCAACTTGAATATGCCTGTTTAATATGGGATCCTTTATATAACAAGTACAAACAGGCTATAGAGAAAGTCCAAAAGAAGTTTTTGCGTGCAGTGCACTACAAATTTCATCATACCCGATCATCTTACCAACACTTATTAGTTCTATACAAACAGCTTTCTCTTGAGGAAAGACGAGTGCTTCTTCAGACAATGACACTCCATGATTTAATACATAATAAACTAGACTGTATTGATTTAAATAAAATGATAAAACTTGCAGTACCCAGGTCGGTTCACCGACGTGGAGTGCGCGACTACCCGCTCTTTGCCACAGACTCGTACTGGACGAATGCCGGTGCGCGCGTTCCACTCACACGTCTTGTAGAGGTGTATAATAAAAATTTCTTGGAGATTGATATATTTGTGTTATCAAAAACATTATATAAGAAGCAGATAATAAAGAAAATTAAAACTAACACTAATTAAAACATAATCATTTTCAATAAGTACTTAGTTTAGTATTAAGTTAATTATGAGTTACTTCATTGTTAGTGTCACGTCCACCGCATAGCAATGTAAATAGTAATCTGTAGAAAATGTAGTAGTTATTACATTTAATAATTTATTAGTTAAAATGTACTCTATTAAGCATATATAATGTAATATCGTTTGTTTTCCCCAATAAAGTAAAATAAAATAAAAAAATATACCCACCTCCCCATCCACCATCTGGGAGAACAATTATGTCAATGAGTCAGTGAGTGAGTGAGTGGTAATTTAGCTTTATATAGTATAACTAGTATTTGCGTGTTGCGCGAGGTGCAAGCACCTCGCGTGCTTTTAAAAAAAACTAAAGCATTGCCCCTCTAAATCAAGTATTTGCGTGTTGCGCGAGGTGCAAGCACCTCGCGTGCTTGTGAAAAAAAAAAAAAAGGGGCGGGGGTGATGGGGGGGGGTTTAGTATTTGCGTGTTGCGCGAGGTGCAAGCACCTCGCGGGCTTGTGAAAAAAAAAAGAGGGGGGGGCGGTGATGGGGGGGGAAGTTGCACAAGTATTTCGACTAAAGCATTGCCCCTCTATATGGATTTGAAAAAAAAAATGTTCCAAGTCTCTTAGTTTCCGAAATCCGCCTAAGGGGGGTGAGAAGGGGGGCAAGGGGGGCGACTTCGAAAAATGGTTTTTACTTTACAGAGCCTCCTCTATACGAATCCGTAAAAAGAAAAAAATACGGGACTCGTAGTTTCCGAGATACGATAGGGAGGGGGGAGAAGGGGGGGAAAAGGGGAGGTTAGGCACTTTTCCCGTAGGTTTGAGAGTTACTTGTTTACGAATCTGTCAAAATATACCCACCTCCCCATCCACCATCTGGGAGAACAATTATGTCAATGAGTGAGTCAGTCAGTGAGTGGTAACTTAGCTTTATATAGTATAACTAGTATTTGCGTGTTGCGCGAGGTGCAAGCACCTCGCGTGCTTGTGAAAAAAAAAAATGGGGGGCGGGGGTGATGGGGGGGTTTAGTATTAGCATGTTGCGCGAGGTGCAAGCACCTCGCGTGCTTGTGAAAAAAACTAAAGCATTGCCACTCTAAATCAAGTATTTGCGTGTTGCGCGAGGTGCAAGCACCTCGCGTGCTTGTGAAAAAAAAAGGGCATGGGGGAGATGGGGGGTTTAGTATTTGCGTGTTGCGCGAGGTGCAAGCACCTCGCGTGCTTGTGAAAAAAAAAACAAAGGGGGGGGGATGGGGGGGGGTTGCAGAAGTATTTTGACTAAAGCATTGCCCCTCTAAATGAGTCTGAAAAAAAAAATGTTCCAAGTCTCTTAGATTCCAAGATCCGCCTAAAGAGGGAGAAGGGGGGAAAAGGGGAGGTTTGGCACTTTTCCCGTAGGTTTGAGAGTTACTTGTTTACGAATCTGTCAAAATATACCCACCTCCCCATCCACCATCTGGGAGAACAATTATGTCAATGAGTGAGTGAGTCAGTCAGTCAGTGAGTGGTAATTTAGCTTTATATAATATAACTAGTATTTGCGTGTTGCGCGAGGTGCAAGCACCTCGCGTGCTGGTGAAAAAAACTACAGCATTGCCCCTCTAAATCAAGTATTTGCGTGTTGCGCGAGGTGCAAGCACCTAGCGTGCTGGTGAAAAAAACTAAAGCATTGCCCCTCTAAATCAAGTATTTGCGTGTTGCGCGAGGTGCAAGCACCTCGCGTGCTTGTGAAAAAATAAAAAATGGGAGGGGGCGGGGGTGATGGGGGGGAGGGTTTAGTATTTGCGCTTTGCGCGAGGTGCAAGCACCTCGCGTGCTTGTGAAAAAAAAAAATGGGGTGGGGTGATGGGGGAGATGGGGGGGGGGTTTAGTATTTGCGTGTTGCGCGAGGTGCAAGCACCTCGCGTGCTTGTGAAAAAAAAAAAGTGGGGAGGGCGGGGGTGATGGGGGGGGGTTTAGTATTTGCGTGTTGCGCGAGGTGCAAGCACCTCGCGGGCTTGTGAAAAAAGAAAGAGGGGGGGGGGGTGATGGGGGGGGAAGTTGCACAAGTATTTCGACTAAAGCATTGCCCCTCTATATGAATTTGAAAAAAAAAAAGTTCCAAGTCTCTTAGTTTCCGAGATCCGCCTAAGGGGGGTGAGATGGGGGGCAAGGGGGGCGACTTCGAAAAATGGTTTTTACTTTACAGAGCCTCCTCTATACGAATCCGTAAAAAGAAAAAAATACGGGTCTCGTAGTTTCCGAGATACGATAGGAAGGGGGGAGAAGGGGGGGAAAAGGGGAGGTTTGGCACTTTTCCCGTAGGTTTGAGAGTTACTTGTTTACGAATCTGTCAAAATATACCCACCTCCCCATCCACCATCTGGGAGAACAATTATGTCAATGAGTGAGTCAGTCAGTGAGTGGTAATTTAGCTTTATATAGTATAACTAGTATTTGTGTGTTGCGCGAGGTGCAAGCACCTCGCGTGCTTGTGAAAAAAAAAAAAATGGGGGGCGGGGGTGATGGGGGGGTTTAGTATTTGCATGTTGCGCGAGGTGCAAGCACCTCGCGTGCTTGTGAAAAAAACTAAAGCATTGCCCCTCTAAATCAAGTATTTGCGTGTTGCGCGAGGTGCAAGCACCTCGCGTGCTTGTGAAAAAAAAAGGGCATGGGGGAGATGGGGGGGTTTAGTATTTGCGTGTTGCGCGAGGTGCAAGCACCTCGTGTGCTTGTGAAAAAAAAAAAAAAAAAAGGGGAGGGGGATGGGGGGGGGTTGCAGAAGTATTTTGACTAAAGCATTGCCCCTCTAAATGAGTCTGAAAAAAAAATGTTCCAATTCTCTTAGATTCCGAGATCCGCCTAAAGAGGGAGAAGGGGGGCGGGGGGGGGGGACTTTGAAAAATGATTTTTACTTTACCGAGCCTCCTCTATACGAATCCGTCAAAAGAAAAAAATACGGGTCTCGTAGTTTCCGAGATACGATAGGGGGGGGTGGAGAAGGAGGGGAGAAAAGGGGAGGTTTGGCACTTTTCCCGTAGGTTTGAGAGTTACTTGTTTACGAATCTGTCAAAATATACCCACCTCCCCATCCACCATCTGGGAGAACAATTATGTCAATGAGTGAGTGAGTCAGTCAGTCAGTGAGTGGTAATTTAGCTTTATATAATATAACTAGTATTTGCGTGTTGCGCGAGGTGCAAGCACCTCGCGTGCTGGTGAAAAAAACTACAGCATTGCCCCTCTAAATCAAGTATTTGCGTGTTGCGCGAGGTGCAAGCACCTAGCGTGCTGGTGAAAAAAACTAAAGCATTGCCCCTCTAAATCAAGTATTTGCGTGTTGCGCGAGGTGCAAGCACCTCGCGTGCTTGTGAAAAAATAAAAAATGGGAGGGGGCGGGGGTGATGGGGGGGAGGGTTTAGTATTTGCGCTTTGCGCGAGGTGCAAGCACCTCGCGTGCTTGTGAAAAAAAAAAATGGGGTGGGGTGATGGGGGAGATGGGGGGGGGGTTTAGTATTTGCGTTTGCGCGAGGTGCAAGCACCTCGCGTGCTTGTGAAAAAAAAAAAGTGGGGAGGGCGGGGGTGATGGGGGGGGGTTTAGTATTTGCGTGTTGCGCGAGGTGCAAGCACCTCGCGGGCTTGTGAAAAAAGAAAGAGGGGGGGGGGGGTGATGGGGGGGGAAGTTGCACAAGTATTTCGACTAAAGCATTGCCCCTCTATATGAATTTGAAAAAAAAAAAGTTCCAAGTCTCTTAGTTTCCGAGATCCGCCTAAGGGGGGTGAGAAGGGGGGCAAGGGGGGCGACTTCGAAAAATGGTTTTTACTTTACAGAGCCTCCTCTATACGAATCCGTAAAAAGAAAAAAATACGGGACTCGTAGTTTCCGAGATACGATAGGAAGGGGGGAGAAGGGGGGGAAAAGGGGAGGTTTGGCACTTTTCCCGTAGGTTTGAGAGTTACTTGTTTACGAATCTGTCAAAATATACCCACCTCCCCATCCACCATCTGGGAGAACAATTATGTCAATGAGTGAGTCAGTCAGTGAGTGGTAATTTAGCTTTATATAGTATAACTAGTATTTGTGTGTTGCGCGAGGTGCAAGCACCTCGCGTGCTTGTGAAAAAAAAAAAAATGGGGGGCGGGGGTGATGGGGGGGTTTAGTATTTGCATGTTGCGCGAGGTGCAAGCACCTCGCGTGCTTGTGAAAAAAACTAAAGCATTGCCCCTCTAAATCAAGTATTTGCGTGTTGCGCGAGGTGCAAGCACCTCGCGTGCTTGTGAAAAAAAAAGGGCATGGGGGAGATGGGGGGGTTTAGTATTTGCGTGTTGCGCGAGGTGCAAGCACCTCGTGTGCTTGTGAAAAAAAAAAAAAAAAAAGGGGAGGGGGATGGGGGGGGGGTTGCAGAAGTATTTTGACTAAAGCATTGCCCCTCTAAATGAGTCTGAAAAAAAAATGTTCCAATTCTCTTAGATTCCGAGATCCGCCTAAAGAGGGAGAAGGGGGGCGGGGGGGGGGACTTTGAAAAATGATTTTTACTTTACCGAGCCTCCTCTATACGAATCCGTAAAAAGAAAAAAATACGGGTCTCGTAGTTTCCGAGATACGATAGGGGGGGGGTGGAGAAGGAGGGGAGAAAAGGGGAGGTTTGGCACTTTTCCCGTAGGTTTGAGAGTTACTTGTTTACGAATCTGTCAAAATATACCCACCTCCCCATCCACCATCTGGGAGAACAATTATGTCAATGAGTGAGTGAGTCAGTCAGTCAGTGAGTGGTAATTTAGCTTTATATAATATAACTAGTATTTGCGTGTTGCGCGAGGTGCAAGCACCTCGCGTGCTGGTGAAAAAAACTACAGCATTGCCCCTCTAAATCAAGTATTTGCGTGTTGCGCGAGGTGCAAGCACCTAGCGTGCTGGTGAAAAAAACTAAAGCATTGCCCCTCTAAATCAAGTATTTGCGTGTTGCGCGAGGTGCAAGCACCTCGCGTGCTTGTGAAAAAATAAAAAATGGGAGGGGGCGGGGGTGATGGGGGGGAGGGTTTAGTATTTGCGCTTTGCGCGAGGTGCAAGCACCTCGCGTGCTTGTGAAAAAAAAAAATGGGGTGGGGTGATGGGGGAGATGGGGGGGGGGTTTAGTATTTGCGTTTGCGCGAGGTGCAAGCACCTCGCGTGCTTGTGAAAAAAAAAAAGTGGGGAGGGCGGGGGTGATGGGGGGGGGTTTAGTATTTGCGTGTTGCGCGAGGTGCAAGCACCTCGCGGGCTTGTGAAAAAAGAAAGAGGGGGGGGGGGTGATGGGGGGGGAAGTTGCACAAGTATTTCGACTAAAGCATTGCCCCTCTATATGAATTTGAAAAAAAAAAAGTTCCAAGTCTCTTAGTTTCCGAGATCCGCCTAAGGGGGGTGAGAAGGGGGGCAAGGGGGGCGACTTCGAAAAATGGTTTTTACTTTACAGAGCCTCCTCTATACGAATCCGTAAAAAGAAAAAAATACGGGACTCGTAGTTTCCGAGATACGATAGGAAGGGGGGAGAAGGGGGGGAAAAGGGGAGGTTTGGCACTTTTCCCGTAGGTTTGAGAGTTACTTGTTTACGAATCTGTCAAAATATACCCACCTCCCCATCCACCATCTGGGAGAACAATTATGTCAATGAGTGAGTCAGTCAGTGAGTGGTAATTTAGCTTTATATAGTATAACTAGTATTTGTGTGTTGCGCGAGGTGCAAGCACCTCGCGTGCTTGTGAAAAAAAAAAAAATGGGGGGCGGGGGTGATGGGGGGGTTTAGTATTTGCATGTTGCGCGAGGTGCAAGCACCTCGCGTGCTTGTGAAAAAAACTAAAGCATTGCCCCTCTAAATCAAGTATTTGCGTGTTGCGCGAGGTGCAAGCACCTCGCGTGCTTGTGAAAAAAAAAGGGCATGGGGGAGATGGGGGGGTTTAGTATTTGCGTGTTGCGCGAGGTGCAAGCACCTCGTGTGCTTGTGAAAAAAAAAAAAAAAAAAGGGGAGGGGGATGGGGGGGGGGTTGCAGAAGTATTTTGACTAAAGCATTGCCCCTCTAAATGAGTCTGAAAAAAAAATGTTCCAATTCTCTTAGATTCCGAGATCCGCCTAAAGAGGGAGAAGGGGGGCGGGGGGGAGGACTTTGAAAAATGATTTTTACTTTACCGAGCCTCCTCTATACGAATCCGTAAAAAGAAAAAAATACGGGTCTCGTAGTTTCCGAGATACGATAGGGGGGGGTGGAGAAGGAGGGGAGAAAAGGGGAGGTTTGGCACTTTTCCCGTAGGTTTGAGAGTTACTTGTTTACGAATCTGTCAAAATATACCCACCTCCCCATCCACCATCTGGGAGAACAATTATGTCAATCAGTGAGTGAGTCAGTCAGTCAGTGAGTGGTAATTTAGCTTTATATAATATAACTAGTATTTGCATGTTGCGCGAGGTGCAAGCACCTCGCGTGCTGGTGAAAAGAACTAAAGCATTGCCCCTCTAAATCAAGTATTTGCGTGTTGCGCGAGGTGCAAGCACCTCGCGTGCTTGTGAAAAAAAAAAAAGGGGGGGGTGGGGGTGGGGGTGATGGGGGGGGGGTTTAGTATTTGCGCTGTGTGCGAGGTGCAAGCACCTCGCGTGCTTGTGAAAAAAAAAATGGGGTGGGGTGATGGGGGAGATGGGGGGGGTGTAGTATTTGCGTGTTGCGCGAGGTGCAAGCACCTCGCAGGCTTGTGAAAAAAAAAAAGTGGGGGGGGGTTTAGTATTTGCGCTGTGTGCGAGGTGCAATCACCTCGCGTGCTTGTGAAAAAAAAAAATGGGGTGGGGTGATGGGGGAGATGGGGGGGGTTTGGTATTTGCGTGTTGCGCGAGGTGCAAGCACCTCGCGTGCTTGTGAAAAAAAAAAAGTTGGGAGGGCGGGGGTGATGGGGGGGGGGTTTAGTATTTGCGTGTTGCGCGAGGTGCAAGCACCTCGCGGGCTTGTGAAAAAAGAAAGAGGGGGGGGGGGGTGATGGGGGGGGAAGTTGCACAAGTATTTCGACTAAAGCATTGCCCCACTATATGAATTTGAAAAAAAAAATGTTCCAAGTCTCTTAGTTTCCGAGATCCGCCTAAGGGGGGTGAGAAGGGGGGCAAGGGGGGCGACTTCGAAAAATGGTTTTTACTTTACAGAGCCTCCTCTATACGAATCCGTAAAAAGAAAAAAATACGGGTCTCGTAGTTTCCGAGATACGATAGGAAGGGGGGAGAAGGGGGGGAAAAGGGGAGGTTTGGCACTTTTCCCGTAGGTTTGAGAGTTACTTGTTTACGAATCTGTCAAAATATACCCACCTCCCCATCCACCATCTGGGAGAACAATTATGTCAATGAGTGAGTCAGTCAGTGAGTGGTAATTTAGCTTTATATAGTATAACTAGTATTTGCGTGTTGCGCGAGGTGCAAGCACCTCGCGTGCTTGTGAAAAAAAAAAAATGGGGGGCGGGGGTGATGGGGGGGTTTAGTATTTGCATGTTGCGCGAGGTGCAAGCACCTCGCGTGCTTGTGAAAAAAACTAAAGCATTGCCCCTCTAAATCAAGTATTTGCGTGTTGCGCGAGGTGCAAGCACCTCGCGTGCTTGTGAGAAAAAAAAAAAAAAAAAAAATGGGGGGGGGTTGCATAAGTATTTCGACTAAAGCATTGCCCTTCTAAATGAATCTGAAAAAAAAAAAATTCCAAGTCTCTTAATTTCCGAGATCCGCCTAAAGGGGGGGAGAAGGGGGGCGGGGGGGGGACTTTGAAAAATGATTTTTACTTTACCGAGCCTCCTCTATACGAATCCGTAAAAAGAAAAAAATACGGGTCTCGTAGTTTCCGAGATACTATAGGGGGGGGGAGAAGGGGGGGGAAAAGGGGAGGTTTGGCACTTTTCCCGTAGGTTTGAGAGTTACTTGTTTACGAATCTGTCAAAATATACCCACCTCCCCATCCACCAACTGGGAGAACAATTATGTCAATGAGTCAGTCAGTCAGTGAGTGAGTGAGTGAGTGGTAATTTAGCTTTATATAATATAACTAGTATTTGCGTGTTGCGCGAGGTGCAAGCACCTCGCGTGCTTTTGAAAAAAACTAAAGCATTGCCCCTCTAAATCAAGTATTTGCGTGTTGCGCGAGGTGCAAGCACCTCGCGTGCTTGTAAAAAAAAAAAGGGGGGGGGGAGATGGGGGGGAGCGTTGCACAAGTATTTCGACTAAAGCATTGCCCCTCTAAATGAATCTGAAAAAAAAAAATGTTCCAAGTCTCTTAGATTCCGAGATCCGCCTAAAGGGGGGGAGAAGGGGGGGCGGGGGGGGACTTTGAAAAATGGTTTTTACTTTACCGAGCCTCCTCTATACGAATCCGTAAAAAACAAAAAATAAGGGTCTCGTAGTTTCTGAGATACTATAGGGGGGGGGGGGGGGGAGAAGGGGGGGAAAAGGGGAGGTTTGGCACTTTTCCCGTAGGTTTCAGAGTTACTTGTTTACGAATCTGTCAAAATATACCCACCTCCCCATCCACCATCTGGGAGAACAATTATGTCAATGAGTCAGTCAGTCAGTGACTGAGTGAGTGAGTGGTAATTTAGCTTTATATAATATAACTAGTATTTGCGTGTTGCGCGAGGTGCAAGCACCTCGCGTGCTTGTGAATAAAAAATTAAAAAAAAAGGGGGGAGGGGTGATGGGGGGAGATGGGGGGGGTTAGTATTTGCGTGTTGCGCGAGGTGCAAGCACCTCGCGTGCTTGTGAAAAAAAAAAAAAGTATTTGCGTGTTGCGCGAGGTTTAAGCACCTCGCGTGCTTGTGAAAAAAACTAAAGCATTGCCCCTCTAAATCAAGTATTTGCGTGTTGCGCGAGGTGCAAGCACCTCGCGTGCTTGTGAAAAAAAAAAAAAAAAGGGGGGGTGATGGGGGGTTTAGTATTTGCGTGTTGCGCGAGGTGCAAGCACCTCGCGTGCTTGTGAAAAAAACTAAAGCATTGCCCCTCTAAATCTAGTATTTGCGTGTTGCGCGAGGTGCAAGCACCTCGCGTGCTTGTGAAAAAAAAAAAAAATGGGGGGCGGGGGTGATCGGGGGGTTTAGTATTTGCATGTTGCGCGAGGTGCAAGCACCTCGCGTGCTTGTGAAAAAAACTAAAGCATTGCCCCTCTAAATCAAGTATTTGCGTGTTGCGCGAGGTGCAAGCACCTCGCGTGCTTGTGAGAAAAAAAAAAAAAAAAAAAAATGGGGGGGGGTTGCAGAAGTATTTCGACTAAAGCATTGCCCTTCTAAATGAATCTGAAAAAAAAAAATTTCCAAGTCTCTTAATTTCCGAGATCCGCCTAAAGGGGGGGAGAAGGGGGGCGGGGGGGGACTTTGAAAAATGATTTTTACTTTACTGAGCCTCCTCTATACGAATCCGTAAAAAGAAAAAAATACGGGTCTCGTAGTTTCCGAGATACTATAGGGGGGGGGGGGGGGAGAAGGGGGGGAAAAGGGGAGGTTTGGCACTTTTCCCGTAGGTTTGAGAGTTACTTGTTTACGAATCTGTCAAAATATACCCACCTCCCCATCCACCATCTGGGAGAACAATTATGTCAATGAGTGAGTGAGTCAGTCAGTCAGTGAGTGGTAATTTAGCTTTATATAATATAACTAGTATTTGCGTGTTGCGCGAGGTGCAAGCACCTCGCGTGCTGGTGAAAAAAACTACAGCATTGCCCCTCTAAATCAAGTATTTGCGTGTTGCGCGAGGTGCAAGCACCTAGCGTGCTTGTGAAAAAAAAAAATTGGGGGGGGCGGGGGTGATGGGGGGGAGGGTTTAGTATTTGCGCTTTGCGCGAGGTGCAAGCACCTCGCGTGCTTGTGAAAAAAAAAAAGTGGAGAGGGCGGGGGTGATGGGGGGGGTTTAGTATTTGCGTGTTGCGCGAGGTGCAAGCACCTCGCGTGCTTGTGAAAAAAAAAAAAATGGGGGGCGGGGGTGATCGGGGGGGTTTAGTATTTGCATGTTGCGCGAGGTGCAAGCACCTCGCGTGCTTGTGAAAAAAACTAAAGCATTGCCCCTCTAAATCAAGTATTTGCGTGTTGCGCGAGGTGCAAGCACCTCGCGTGCTTGTGAGAAAAAAAAAAAAAAAAAAAAATGGGGGGGGTTGCAGAAGTATTTCGACTAAAGCATTGCCCCTCTATATGAATTTGAAAAAAAAAATGTTCCAAGTCTCTTAGTTTCCGAGATCCGCCTAAGGGGGGTGAGAAGGGGGGCAAGGGGGGCGACTTCGAAAAATGGTTTTTACTTTACAGAGCCTCCTCTATACGAATCCGTAAAAAGAAAAAAATACGGGTCTCGTAGTTTCCGAGATACGATAGGAAGGGGGGAGAAGGGGGGGAAAAGGGGAAGTTTGGCACTTTTCCCGTAGGTTTGAGAGTTACTTGTTTACGAATCTGTCAAAATATACCCACCTCCCCATCCACCATCTGGGAGAACAATTATGTCAATGAGTGAGTCAGTCAGTGAGTGGTAATTTAGCTTTATATAGTATAACTAGTATTTGCGTGTTGCGCGAGGTGCAAGCACCTCGCGTGATTCTGAAAAAAAAAAAAATGGGTGGCGGGGGTGATGGGGGGGTTTAGTATTTGCATGTTGCGCGAGGTGCAAGCACCTCGCGTGCTTGTGAAAAAAACTAAAGCATTGCCCCTCTAAATCAAGTATTTGCGTGTTGCGCGAGGTGCAAGCACCTCGCGTGCTTGTGAAAAAAAAAGGGCATGGGGGAGATGGGGGGGTTTAGTATTTGCGTGTTGCGCGAGGTGCAAGCACATCGCGTGCTTGTGAAAAAAAAAAAAAAAGGGGGGGGGGATGGGGGGGGGTTGCAGAAGTATTTTGACTAAAGCATTGCCCCTCTAAATGAGTCTGAAAAAAAAAAATGTTCCAAGTCTCTTAGATTCCAAGATCCGCCTAAAGAGTATTTAAGAGAGTACAATTATGGCAATGAGTGAGTCAGTCAGTGAGTGGTAATTTAGCTATATATAGTATAACTAGTATTTGCGTGTTGCGCGAGGTGCAAGCACCTCGCGTGATTGTGAAAAAAAAAAAATGGGTGGCGGGGGTGATGGGGGGGTTTAGTATTTGCATGTTGCGCGAGGTGCAAGCACCTCGCGTGCTTGTGAAAAAAACTAAAGCATTGCCCCTCTAAATCAAGTATTTGCGTGTTGCGCGAGGTGCAAGCACCTCGCGTGCTTGTGAAAAAAAAAGGGCATGGGGGAGATGGGGGGGTTTAGTATTTGCGTGTTGCGCGAGGTGCAAGCACCTCGCGTGCTTGTGAAAAAAAAAAAAGGGGGGGGGGGATGGGGGGGGGTTGCAGAAGTATTTTGACTAAAGCATTGCCCCTCTAAATGAGTCTGAAAAAAAAAATGTTCCAAGTCTCTTAGATTCCAAAATCCGCCTAAAGAGGGAGAAGGGGGGCGGGGGGGGGACTTTGAAAAATGATTTTTACTTTACCGAGCCTCCTCTATACGAATCCGTAAAAAACAAAAAATACGGGTCTCGTAGTTTCCGAGATACTATAGGGGGGGGGGGGGGGGGGAGAAGGGGGGGAAAAGGGGAGGTTTGGCACTTTTCCCGTAGGTTTGAGAGTTACTTGTTTACGAATCTGTCAAAATATACCCACCTCCCCATCCACCATCTGGGAGAAAATTTATGTCAATGAGTGAGTCAGTCAGTGAGTGGTAATTTAGCTTTATATAGTATAACTAGTATTTGCGTGTTGCGCGAGGTGCAAGCACCTCGCGTGCTTGTGAAAAAAAAAAAAAATGGGTGGCGGGGGTGATGGGGGGGTTTAGTATTTGCATGTTGCGCGAGGTGCAAGCACCTCGCGTGCTTGTGAAAAAAACTAAAGCATTGCCCCTCTAAATCAAGTATTTGCGTGTTAGGCGAGGTGCAAGCACCTCGCGTGCTTGTAAGAAAAAAAAAAAAAAAAAAAAATGGGGGGGGTTGCAGAAGTATTTCGACTCAAGCATTGCCCTTCTAAATGAATCTGAAAAAAAAAATTTTCCAAGTCTCTTAATTTCCGAGATCCGCCTAAAGGGGGGGAGAAGGGGAGCGGGGGGGGGGGGGGACTTAGAAAAATGATTTTTACTTTACCGAGCCTCCTCTATACGAATCCGTAAAAAGAAAAAAATACGGGTCTCGTAGTTTCCGAGATACTATAGGGGGGGGGGGAGAAGGGGGGGGGAAAAGGGGAGGTTTGGCACTTTTCCCGTAGGTTTGAGAGTTACTTGTTTACGAATCTGTCAAAATATACCCACCTCCCCATCCACCATCTGGGAGAACAATTATGTCAATGAGTCAGTCAGTCAGTGAGTGAGTGAGTGAGTGGTAATTTAGCTTTATATAATATAACTAGTATTTGCGTGTTGCGCGAGGTGCAAGCACCTCGCGTGCTTGTGAAAAAAACTAAAGCATTATCCCTCTAAATCAAGTATTTGCGTGTTGCGCGAGGTGCAAGCACCTCGCGTGCTTGTAAAAAAAAAAAAGGGGGGGGGGGAGATGGGGGGGGGCGTTGCACAAGTATTTCGACTAAAGCATTGCCCCTCTAAATGAATCTGAAAAAAAAAAATGTTCCAAGTCTCTTAGATTCCGAGATCCGCCTAAAGGGGGGGAGAAGGGGGGCGGGGGGGGGACTTTGAAAAATGGTTTTTACTTTACCGAGCCTCCTCTATACGAATCCGTAAAAAACAAAAAATACGGGTCTCGTAGTTTCCGAGATACTATAGGGGGGGGGGGGGGCGAAGGGGGGGAAAAGGGGAGGTTTGGCACTTTTCCCGTAGGTTTCAGAGTAACTTGTTTACGAATCTGTCAAAATATACCCACCTCCCCATCCACCATCTGGGAGAACAATTATGTCAATGAGTCAGTCAGTCAGTGACTGAGTGAGTGAGTGGTAATTTAGCTTTATATAATATAACTAGTATTTGCGTGTTGCGCGAGGTGCAAGCACCTCGCGTGCTTGTGAATAAAAAATAAAAAAAAAGGGGGGAGGGGTGATGGGGGGAGATGGGGGGGGGTTAGTATTTGCGTGTTGCGCGAGGTGCAAGCACCTCGCGTGCTTGTGAAAAAAAAAAAGTATTTGCGTGTTGCGCGAGGTGCAAGCACCTCGCGTGCTTGTGAAAAAAACTAAAGCATTGCCCCTCTAAATCAAGTATTTGCGTGTTGCGCGAGGTGCAAGCACCTCGCGTGCTTGTGAAAAAAAAAAAAAAAAAAGGGGGGTGATGGGGGGTTTAGTATTTGCGTGTTGCGCGAGGTGCAAGCACCTCGCGAGCTTGTGAAAAAAAAAAAAAAAAAAAGAGGGTGGGGGTGATGGGGGGGGGGTTGCACAAGTATTTCGACTAAAGCACTGCCCTTCTAAATGAATCTGAAAAAAAAATGTTCCAAGTCTCTTAGATTCCGAGATCCGCCTAAAGGGGGGGAGAAAGGGGGCGGGGGGGGGACTTTGAAAAATGGTTTTTACTTTACCGAGCCTCCTCTATACGAATCCGTAAAAAACAAAAAATACGGTTCTCGTAGTTTCCGAGATACCATAGTGAGGGGGGAGAAGGGGGGTGAAAAGGGGAGGTTTGGCACTTTTCCCGTAGGTTTGAGAGTTACTTGTTTACGAATCTGTCAAAATATAGCCACCTCCCCATCCACCATCTGGGAGAACAATTATGTCAATGAGTCAGTCAGTCAGTGAGTGAGTGAGTGAGTGGTAATTTAGCTTTATATAATATAACTAGTATTCGCGTGTTGCGCGAGGTGCAAGCACCTCGCGTGCTTGTGAAAAAAACTAAAGCATTGCCCCTCTAAATCAAGTATTTGCGTGTTGCGCGAGGTGCAAGCACCTCGCGTGCTTGTAAAAAAAAAAAAAAGGGGGGGGGAGATGGGGGGGGGCGTTGCGCAAGTATTTCGACTAAAGCATTGCCCCTCTAAATGAATCTGAAAAAAAAAATGTTCCAAGTCTCTTAGATTCCGAGATCCGCCTAAAGGGGGGGAGAAGGGGGGCGGGGGGGGGGACTTTGAAAAATGGTTTTTACTTTACCGAGCCTCCTCTATACGAATCCGTAAAAAACAAAAAATACGGTTCTCGTAGTTTCCGAGATACGATAGGGAGGGGGAGAAGGGGGGTGAAAAGGGGAGGTTTGGCACTTTTTCCGTAGGTTTGAGAGTTATTTGTTTACGAATCTGTCAAAATATACCCACCTCCCCATCCACCATCTGGGAGAACAATTATGTCAATGAGTGAGTGAGTGGTAATTTAGCTTTATATAGTATAACTAGTATTTGCGTGTTGCGCGAGGTGCAAGCACCTCGCGTGCTTGTGAAAAAAAAAATGGGGGGCGGGGGTGATGGGGGGGTTTAGTATTAGCATGTTGCGCGAGGTGCAAGCACCTCGCGTGCTTGTGAAAAAAACTAAAGCATTGCCCCTCTAAATCAAGTATTTGCGTGTTGCGCGAGGTGCAAGCACCTCGCGTGCTTGTGAAAAAAAAAGGGCATGGGGGAGATGGGGGGGTTTAGTATTTGCGTGTTGCGCGAGGTGCAAGCACCTCGCGTGCTTGTGAAAAAAAAAAAAAAAGGGGGGGGGGGATGGGGGGGGGTTGCAGAAGTATTTTGACTAAAGCATTGCCCCTCTAAATGAGTCTGAAAAAAAAAATGTTCCAAGTCTCTTAGATTCCAAGATCCGCCTAAAGAGGGAGAAGGGGGGCGGGGGGGGGACTTTGAAAAATGATTTTTACTTTACCGAGCCTCCTCTATACGAATCCGTAAAAAACAAAAAATACGGGTCTCGTAGTTTCCGAGATACTATAGGGGGGGGGGGGAGAAGGGGGGGAAAAGGGGAGGTTTGGCACTTTTCCCGTAGGTTTGAGAGTTACTTGTTTACGAATCTGTCAAAATATACCCACCTCCCCATCCACCATCTGGGAGAACAATTATGTCAATGAGTGAGTGAGTCAGTCAGTCAGTGAGTGGTAATTTAGCTTTATATAATATAACTAGTATTTGCGTGTTGCGCGAGGTGCAAGCACCTCGCGTGCTGGTGAAAAAAACTACAGCATTGCCCCTCTAAATCAAGTATTTGCGTGTTGCGCGAGGTGCAAGCACCTAGCGTGCTTGTGAAAAAAAAAAATTGGGGGGGGCGGGGGTGATGGGGGGGAGGGTTTAGTATTTGCGCTTTGCGCGAGGTGCAAGCACCTCGCGTGCTTGTGAAAAAAAAAAAGTGGAGAGGGCGGGGGTGATGGGGGGGGGTTTAGTATTTGCGTGTTGCGCGAGGTGCAAGCACCTCGCGGGCTTGTGAAAAAAGAAAGAGGGGGGGGGGGGGGTGATGGGGGGGGAAGTTGCACAAGTATTTCGACTAAAGCATTGCCCCTCTATATGAATTTGAAAAAAAAAATGTTCCAAGTCTCTTAGTTTCCGAGATCCGCCTAAGGGGGGTGAGAAGGGGGGCAAGGGGGCGACTTCGAAAAATGGTTTTTACTTTACAGAGCCTCCTCTATACGAATCCGTAAAAAGAAAAAAATACGGGTCTCGTAGTTTCCGAGATACGATAGGAAGGGGGGAGAAGGGGGGGAAAAGGGGAAGTTTGGCACTTTTCCCGTAGGTTTGAGAGTTACTTGTTTACGAATCTGTCAAAATATACCCACCTCCCCATCCACCATCTGGGAGAACAATTATGTCAATGAGTGAGTCAGTCAGTGAGTGGTAATTTAGCTTTATATAGTATAACTAGTATTTGCGTGTTGCGCGAGGTGCAAGCACCTCGCGTGATTCTGAAAAAAAAAAAAATGGGTGGCGGGTGTGATGGGGGGGTTTAGTATTTGCATGTTGCGCGAGGTGCAAGCACCTCGCGTGCTTGTGAAAAAAACTAAAGCATTGCCCCTCTAAATCAAGTATTTGCGTGTTGCGCGAGGTGCAAGCACCTCGCGTGCTTGTGAAAAAAAAAGGGCATGGGGTAGATGGGGGGGTTTAGTATTTGCGTGTTGCGCGAGGTGCAAGCACCTCGCGTGCTTGTGAAAAAAAAAAAAAGGGAGGGGGGGATGGGGGGGGGGTTGCAGAAGTATTTTGACTAAAGCATTGCCCCTCTAAATGAGTCTGAAAAAAAAAATGTTCCAAGTCTCTTAGATTCCAAGATCCGCCTAAAGAGTATTTAAGAGAGTACAATTATGTCAATGAGTGAGTCAGTCAGTGAGTGGTAATTTAGCTTTATATAGTATAACTAGTATTTGCGTGTTGCGTGAGGTGCAAGCACCTCGCGTGATTGTGAAAAAAAAAAAAAATGGGTGGCGGGGGTGATGGGGGGGTTTAGTATTTGCATGTTGCGCGAGGTGCAAGCACCTCGCGTGCTTGTGAAAAAAACTAAAGCATTGCCCCTCTAAATCAAGTATTTGCGTGTTGCGCGAGGTGCAAGAACCTCGCGTGCTTGTGAAAAAAAAAGGGCATGGGGGAGATGGGGGGGTTTAGTATTTGCGTGTTGCGCGAGGTGCAAGCACCTCGCGTGCTTGTGAAAAAAAAAAAAGGGGGGGGGGGATGGGGGGGGGGTTGCAGAAGTATTTTGACTAAAGCATTGCCCCTCTAAATGAGTCTGAAAAAAAAAATGTTCCAAGTCTCTTAGATTCCAAGATCCGCCTAAAGAGGGAGAAGGGGGGCGGGGGGGGGGACTTTGAAAAATGATTTTTACTTTACCGAGCCTCCTCTATACGAATCCGTAAAAAACAAAAAATACGGGTCTCGTAGTTTCCGAGATACTATAGGGGGGGGGGGGAGGGGGAGAAGGGGGGGAAAAGGGGAGGTTTGGCACTTTTCCCGTAGGTTTGAGAGTTACTTGTTTACGAATCTGTCAAAATATACCCACCTCCCCATCCACCATCTGGGAGAACAATTATGTCAATGAGTGAGTGAGTCAGTCAGTCAGTGAGTGGTAATTTAGCTTTATATAATATAACTAGTATTTGCGTGTTGCGCGAGGTGCAAGCACCTCGCGTGCTGGTGAAAAAAACTACAGCATTGCCCCTCTAAATCAAGTATTTGCGTGTTGCGCGAGGTGCAAGCACCTAGCGTGCTTGTGAAAAAAAAAAAATTGTGGGGGGGCGGGGGTGATGGGGGGGAGGGTTTAGTATTTGCGCTTTGCGCGAGGTGCAAGCACCTCGCGTGCTTGTGAAAAAAAAAAAGTGGAGAGGGCGGGGGTGATGGGGGGGGTTTAGTATTTGCGTGTTGCGCGAGGTGCAAGCACCTCGCGGGCTTGTGAAAAAAGAAAGAGGGGGGGGGGGGTGATGGGGGGGAAAGTTGCACAAGTATTTCGACTAAAGCATTGCCCCTCTATATGAATTTGAAAAAAAAAATGTTCCAAGTCTCTTAGTTTCCGAGATCCGCCTAAGGGGGGTGAGAAGGGGGGCAAGGGGGGCGACTTCGAAAAATGGTTTTTACTTTACAGAGCCTCCTCTATACGAATCCGTAAAAAGAAAAAAATACGGGTCTCGTAGTATCCGAGATACGATAGGAAGGGGGGAGAAGGGGGGGAAAAGGGGAAGTTTGGCACTTTTCCCGTAGGTTTGAGAGTTAATTGTTTACGAATCTGTCAAAATATACCCACCTCCCCATCCACCATCTGGGAGAACAATTATGTCAATGAGTGAGTGAGTCAATCAGTCAGTGAGTGGTAATTTAGCTTTATATAATATAACTAGTATTTGCGTGTTGCGCGAGGTGCAAGCACCTCGCGTACTGGTGAAAAAAACTACAGCATTGCCCCTCTAAATCAAGTATTTGCGTGTTGCGCGAGGTGCAAGCACCTAGCTTGCTTGTGAAAAAAAAAAAAATGGGTGGCGGGGGTGATGGGGGGGTTTAGTATTTGCATGTTGCGCGAGGTGCAAGCACCTCGCGTGCTTGTGAAAAAAACTAAAGCATTGCCCCTCTAAATCAAGTATTTGCGTGTTGCGCGAGGTGCAAGCACCTCGCGTGCTTGTGAAAAAAAAAGGGCATGGGGGAGATGGGGGGGTTTAGTATTTGCGTGTTGCGCGAGGTGCAAGCACCTCGCGTGCTTGTGAAAAAAAAAAAAAGGGGGGGGGGATGGGGGGGGGGTTGCAGAAGTATTTTGACTAAAGCATTGCCCCTCTAAATGAGTCTGAAAAAAAAAATGTTCCAAGTCTCTTAGATTCCAAGATCCGCCTAAAGAGGGAGAAGGGGGGCGGGGGGGGACTTTGAAAAATGATTTTTACTTTACCGAGCCTCCTCTATACGAATCCGTAAAAAACAAAAAATACGGGTCTCGTAGTTTCCGAGATACTATAGGGGGGGGGGGGAGAAGGGGGGGAAAAGGGGAGGTTTGGCACTTTTCCCGTAGGTTTGAGAGTTACTTGTTTACGAATCTGTCAAAATATACCCACCTCCCCATCCACCATCTGGGAGAACAATTATGTCAATGAGTGAGTGAGTCAGTCAGTCAGTGAGTGGTAATTTAGCTTTATATAATATAACTAGTATTTGCGTGTTGCGCGAGGTGCAAGCACCTCGCGTGCTTGTAAAAAAAAAAAAAGGGTGGGGGGAGATGGGGGGGGGCATTGCACAAGTATTTCGACTAAAGCATTGCCCCTCTAAATGAATCTGAAAAAAAAAAATGTTCCAAGTCTCTTAGATTCCGAGATCCGCCTAAAGGGGGGGAGAAGGGGGGCGCGGGGGGGACTTTGAAAAATGGTTTTTACTTTATGTCTATGTGTGTGTTTATGTGTGTATATATGTCAATGAGTGAGTCAGTCAGTGAGTGGTAATTTAGCTTTATATAGTATAACTAGTATTTGCGTGTTGCGCGAGGTGCAAGCACCTCGCGTGATTGTGAAAAAAAAAAAAATGGGTGGCGGGGGTGATGGGGGGGTTTAGTATTTGCGTGTTGCGCGAGGTGCAAGCACCTAGCGTGCTTGTGAAAAAAAAAAAATTGGGGGGGGCGGGGGTGATGGGGGGGAGGGTTTAGTATTTGCGCTTTGCGCGAGGTGCAAGCACCTCGCGTGCTTGTGAAAAAAAAAAAGTGGAGAGGGCGGGGGTGATGGGGGGGGTTTAGTATTTGCGTGTTGCGCGAGGTGCAAGCACCTCGCGGGCTTGTGAAAAAAGAAAGAGGGGGGGGGGGGGGTGATGGGGGGGAAAGTTGCACAAGTATTTCGACTAAAGCATTGCCCCTCTATATGAATTTGAAAAAAAAAATGTTCCAAGTCTCTTAGTTTCCGAGATCCGCCTAAGGGGGGTGAGAAGGGGGGCAAGGGGGGCGACTTCGAAAAATGGTTTTTACTTTACAGAGCCTCCTCTATACGAATCCGTAAAAAACAAAAAATACGGGTCTCGTAGTTTCCGAGATACTATAGGGGGGGGGGGGAGGGGGAGAAGGGGGGGAAAAGGGGAGGTTTGGCACTTTTCCCGTAGGTTTGAGAGTTACTTGTTTACGAATCTGTCAAAATATACCCACCTCCCCATCCACCATCTGGGAGAACAATTATGTCAATGAGTGAGTGAGTCAGTCAGTCAGTGAGTGGTAATTTAGCTTTATATAATATAACTAGTATTTGCGTGTTGCGCGAGGTGCAAGCACCTCGCGTGCTGGTGAAAAAAACTACAGCATTGCCCCTCTAAATCAAGTATTTGCGTGTTGCGCGAGGTGCAAGCACCTAGCGTGCTTGTGAAAAAAAAAAAATTGTGGGGGGCGGGGGTGATGGGGGGGAGGGTTTAGTATTTGCGCTTTGCGCGAGGTGCAAGCACCTCGCGTGCTTGTGAAAAAAAAAAAGTGGAGAGGGCGGGGGTGATGGGGGGGGTTTAGTATTTGCGTGTTGCGCGAGGTGCAAGCACCTCGCGGGCTTGTGAAAAAAGAAAGAGGGGGGGGGGGGTGATGGGGGGGAAAGTTGCACAAGTATTTCGACTAAAGCATTGCCCCTCTATATGAATTTGAAAAAAAAAATGTTCCAAGTCTCTTAGTTTCCGAGATCCGCCTAAGGGGGGTGAGAAGGGGGGCAAGGGGGGCGACTTCGAAAAATGGTTTTTACTTTACAGAGCCTCCTCTATACGAATCCGTAAAAAGAAAAAAATACGGGTCTCGTAGTATCCGAGATACGATAGGAAGGGGGGAGAAGGGGGGGAAAAGGGGAAGTTTGGCACTTTTCCCGTAGGTTTGAGAGTTAATTGTTTACGAATCTGTCAAAATATACCCACCTCCCCATCCACCATCTGGGAGAACAATTATGTCAATGAGTGAGTGAGTCAATCAGTCAGTGAGTGGTAATTTAGCTTTATATAATATAACTAGTATTTGCGTGTTGCGCGAGGTGCAAGCACCTCGCGTACTGGTGAAAAAAACTACAGCATTGCCCCTCTAAATCAAGTATTTGCGTGTTGCGCGAGGTGCAAGCACCTAGCTTGCTTGTGAAAAAAAAAAAATGGGTGGCGGGGGTGATGGGGGGGTTTAGTATTTGCATGTTGCGCGAGGTGCAAGCACCTCGCGTGCTTGTGAAAAAAACTAAAGCATTGCCCCTCTAAATCAAGTATTTGCGTGTTGCGCGAGGTGCAAGCACCTCGCGTGCTTGTGAAAAAAAAAGGGCATGGGGGAGATGGGGGGGGTTTAGTATTTGCGTGTTGCGCGAGGTGCAAGCACCTCGCGTGCTTGTGAAAAAAAAAAAAAAGGGGGGGGGATGGGGGGGGGTTGCAGAAGTATTTTGACTAAAGCATTGCCCCTCTAAATGAGTCTGAAAAAAAAAATGTTCCAAGTCTCTTAGATTCCAAGATCCGCCTAAAGAGGGAGAAGGGGGGCGGGGGGGGACTTTGAAAAATGATTTTTACTTTACCGAGCCTCCTCTATACGAATCCGTAAAAAACAAAAAATACGGGTCTCGTAGTTTCCGAGATACTATAGGGGGGGGGGGAGAAGGGGGGGAAAAGGGGAGGTTTGGCACTTTTCCCGTAGGTTTGAGAGTTACTTGTTTACGAATCTGTCAAAATATACCCACCTCCCCATCCACCATCTGGGAGAACAATTATGTCAATGAGTGAGTGAGTCAGTCAGTCAGTGAGTGGTAATTTAGCTTTATATAATATAACTTTATATAATATAACGTTCTACCTATGTCACTAACCCGTCCCAACAATTAAAAATAATCACTCAAAATATTCGCTCCATACACGCAAACCTTAACTCTTTCTTAACACTGCTTTGCAGAATAAACCTTGACTGTGAAATAATAGTACTTACAGAGTGCTGGTTAAATCGTTATAATGGACTTATCCCGTCTATTGATCACTACGCTTTCTATCACACTAAAAAACTCTTTAACCAAAATGATGGTGTAGTGCTTTATGTTAAAAACATAGAAAACTACACTGTTGAAGAACCCGATTTATTGGATGCTACCTGTCTAATACTAAAAATTGGCACCGACAAGGCTATTATTTGCATATACCGTTCTCCATCTTTCAGAAATTTAACTAGATTCCTACAATCCCTTGATTCCCTCCTAGCGAACCTAACTTCATTTAAAAGCATAGTTATAGCAGGGGACCTGAACATTGACATTGCCTCTACCCTCTCTTCTAATCAAACTTCTGACTATCTAGATCTCATGGCTTCCCATGGCTTGCTACCTGCTCACACTCTTCCCACTCGAGAAAACGCCTGTCTTGATCACGTCATACTCAAAAGTAACCTATCAGCTGTCACCTTAGTACTACAATCTTCTATCACTGATCATAACCCTGTACTCTTGTGTCTCAAACTGAAAAATCGCGTCACACCACGTTTACTAACCACCTCAAAAACAGACTACAAAACTCTGGACTATGAGATGAGTACTACTGATTTCCAACCGATTTACCAGCTTACTGATGCTAACGAAGCAACAAACAGCCTGGTCACTACTCTCACTAGACTCTTAGATCTCCATACATCTATTACCCAACTCCCAAGTAACAAACGGTTACTCAAACCGTGGATGACCATCGGTATGCTCCGATGTATCCGCAATAGAGATGCTATGCATAATAAACTCAAGCAAACTCCAAACAACAACGTATTGGCTGTTACTTACAAAAGGTACAGAAATTTTTGCACCAAAATATTAAAAAAACTAAAGAGAGACTATGACAGGCAGGAATTGAGAGAGGCTTCTAAAGATGGTAAAAAGATTTGGAAAATCATAAAGAGAGTTACGCATACCGACAAACCTAAAATACCAAATACTGACTTGTTGTCTTCTTCTAACTCACCTCAACTATCGGTAAATATGGTGAATGATTTTTTTGCTGATGTAGGTAGAAACCTTGCTCAAAAATTTCCATGTCCTCGTGGTAATAATCAATTGCCAATAGATACTACCCCCTCACCTTCGACTTTACAATCATTTGTCATGTTAGATACCGATGAGACAGAGGTTGAGGAAGTAATAAAGTCTCTCAAAGCAGACTCTGCCGTCGGCTGGGATAATATTTCAACTATCTTCCTAAAGCGCTACTCACAAATACTTGTTCCTCTGCTCACACACATTTTTAATATTTGTCTTAATACGGGCACCTTCCCCTTGCACTTCAAGAAGGCCATCATACACCCTATACATAAAACTGGGAACAGAAACTGTGTAAATAATTACCGTCCTATAGCAGTTCTGCCTTCTATGTCCAAAGTTCTAGAACGTATAATTAATAGAAGACTGGTGAAGTATCTCGAAGATAAAAATCTTCTCTCTCCCAACCAGTTCGGGTTTAGACGTAAAAAATCAACCAGCCATGCTGTCACGGAACTAGTTGACTTTGTCACCAAGAATATTGACAAAAAGAAAAAAGTATTGTCAATATTTCTAGACTTAAGAAAGGCATTTGATACAGTTTCAATTTCTATCCTACTTTCTAAGCTGGAAGAGCTCGGGATTCGTGGCGTACCACTTAACATTATGAGAGACTATCTAGAAAATCGTACTCAGTGCGTAAAAATACAGAATTACTACAGTAGTGAGGTGCCTGTGACATTTGGTGTGCCTCAAGGTAGCGTGATTGGCCCGACACTTTTCTTAATCTACGTAAACCAGCTCTGTAACCTAAAACTGGAACATGGAAGTATTATAGCGTTCGCTGATGATACCGTCCTTACCTTCTCTGGTGATTCGTGGCAAGATACCTTCAACTCAGCACAAAAAGGACTCAATACTGTTATGGGTTGGCTTAGAACTCATACCCTCACTCTCAATACGGAGAAAACTAACATTCTCACCTTCACCATACGAAATTGCTCTCAACCTCCAGACACTTACGCCTTGGTAGCACATTCCTGTTTACAGCCTGGTACTATTGCTTGTACCTGTCCAAAATTAGAGCGATGTCAATCTCTTAAATACCTTGGAGTGATACTTGACAATGGCCTGAGTTTTGCAGCACACGTAGATACCTTAACAAAAAGAGTCAGAAAACTAATCTTTGTTTTTAAGACACTTCGCTACGTTGCTGAACCCCAAATTATAAAGAGTACATACTTCGCACTTTGTCAGTCTCTTCTAACTTACTGTGTTTGTGCCTGGGGGGGTATTCCTAAGACGATATTGTTGAAACTGGAGCGTGCTCAGAGAGCAGTATTGAAAGTCAGTACCTTCCGCCCCACCCTCTTCCCAACAGAAGAACTATATAAGAACTGTGAAGTGCTCACAGTCAGACAATTATTTGTGCTTAACACAGTCCTACAACAGCACCAAAAAACACCCTACGAGGTAATCACTACCAGACGCATAGACAAAGTAAGCCAACCCTTTCGTTGTCACTTCTCTTTTACAAGAAGGTTTCCTTGTTTCCAAGGCCCCCATCTATATAACAAAATTAATAAAATATTGAAGTTTTACTCACTTCCATATTTATCACTCAAAAAAATACTTTTGACTTGGCTCCAGACTCTTAACTACAACAACACGGAGCTCTTGTTATCATCTCATAACACTTAAGACATCCTCTGACATCACAAAACACTCCCCGACTTACACTCACACACACACTCATATCCATACACTCACTCTTATACACATACAAACACACACACTCACACACCAACACATCCTTACACTCTACATCTTTCGTTTTTAGCATTTTTATTTTGTTTCCTTATTTTTGTTAAATAATTTATTATGTATAAACTGTATCTACCAAACTTGTGTAAGATTATAAGCGGCTTCACCCATTTCTAAGTTAAATTTTAAACAAAGCATCGCAAAAGGGTCGGGCCTAGCACCTTTAATACAAGTTGTCTCGTCAACTTAGCAAGGGTGCTAGAGTCTCCAAATACATTTACTGTGTATAACAAAACAATGTAACTCCATCCTATTTCAATGTATGTACATATATGTTTTCATTTTACTGTGCAAATAAATAAATAAACTAGTATTTGCGTGTTGCGCGAGGTGCAAGCACCTCGCGTGCTTGTAAAAAAAAAAAAAGGGTGGGGGGAGATGGGGGGGGGCATTGCACAAGTATTTCGACTAAAGCATTGCCCCTCTAAATGAATCTGAAAAAAAAAAATGTTCCAAGTCTCTTAGATTCCGAGATCCGCCTAAAGGGGGGGAGAAGGGGGGCGCGGGGGGGACTTTGAAAAATGGTTTTTACTTTATGTCTATGTGTGTGTTTATGTGTGTATATATGTCAATGAGTGAGTCAGTCAGTGAGTGGTAATTTAGCTTTATATAGTATAACTAGTATTTGCGTGTTGCGCGAGGTGCAAGCACCTCGCGTGATTGTGAAAAAAAAAAAAATGGGTGGCGGGGGTGATGGGGGGGTTTAGTATTTGCGTGTTGCGCGAGGTGCAAGCACCTAGCGTGCTTGTGAAAAAAAAAAATTGGGGGGGGCGGGGGTGATGGGGGGGAGGGTTTAGTATTTGCGCTTTGCGCGAGGTGCAAGCACCTCGCGTGCTTGTGAAAAAAAAAAAGTGGAGAGGGCGGGGGTGATGGGGGGGGTTTAGTATTTGCGTGTTGCGCGAGGTGCAAGCACCTCGCGGGCTTGTGAAAAAAGAAAGAGGGGGGGGGGGGGTGATGGGGGGGAAAGTTGCACAAGTATTTCGACTAAAGCATTGCCCCTCTATATGAATTTGAAAAAAAAAATGTTCCAAGTCTCTTAGTTTCCGAGATCCGCCTAAGGGGGGTGAGAAGGGGGGCAAGGGGGGCGACTTCGAAAAATGGTTTTTACTTTACAGAGCCTCCTCTATAAGAATCCGTAAAAAGAAAAAAATACGGGTCTCGTAGTATCCGAGATACGATAGGAAGGGGGGAGAAGGGGGGGAAAAGGGGAAGTTTGGCACTTTTCCCGTAGGTTTGAGAGTTACTTGTTTACGAATCTGTCAAAATATACCCACCTCCCCATCCACCATCTGGGAGAACAATTATGTCAATGAGTGAGTCAGTCAGTGAGTGGTAATTTAGCTTTATATAGTATAACTAGTATTTGCGTGTTGCGCGAGGTGCAAGCACCTCGCGTGCTTGTGAAAAAAAAAAAAAATGGGTGGCGGGGGTGATGGGGGGGTTTAGTATTTGCATGTTGCGCGAGGTGCAAGCACCTCGCGTGCTTGTGAAAAAAACTAAAGCATTGCTCCTCTAAATCAAGTATTTGCGTGTTAGGCGAGGTGCAAGCACCTCGCGTGCTTGTAAGAAAAAAAAAAAAAAAAAAAATGGGGGGGGTTGCAGAAGTATTTCGACTAAAGCATTGCCCTTCTAAATGAATCTGAAAAAAAAAATTTTCCAAGTCTCTTAATTTCCGAGATCCGCCTAAAGGGGGGGAGAAGGGGAGCGGGGGGGGGGACTTAGAAAAATGATTTTTACTTTACCGAGCCTCCTCTATACGAATCCGTAAAAAGAAAAAAATACGGGTCTCGTAGTTTCCGAGATACTATAGGGGGGGGGGAGAAGGGGGGGGAAAAGGGGAGGTTTGGCACTTTTCCCGTAGGTTTGAGAGTTACTTGTTTACGAATCTGTCAAAATATACCCACCTCCCCATCCACCATCTGGGAGAACAATTATGTCAATGAGTGAGTGAGTCAATCAGTCAGTGAGTGGTAATTTAGCTTTATATAATATAACTAGTATTTGCGTGTTGCGCGAGGTGCAAGCACCTCGCGTGCTGGTGAAAAAAACTACAGCATTGCCCCTCTAAATCAAGTATTTGCGTGTTGCGCGAAGTGCAAGCACCTAGCTTGCTTGTGAAAAAAAAAAAAATGGGTGGCGGGGGTGATGGGGGGGTTTAGTATTTGCATGTTGCGCGAGGTGCAAGCACCTCGCGTGCTTGTGAAAAAAACTAAAGCATTGCCCCTCTAAATCAAGTATTTGCGTGTTGCGCGAGGTGCAAGCACCTCGCGTGCTTGTGAAAAAAAAAGGGCATGGGGGAGATGGGGGGGTTTAGTATTTGCGTGTTGCGCGAGGTGCAAGCACCTCGCGTGCTTGTGAAAAAAAAAAAAAGGGGGGGGGATGGGGGGGGGTTGCAGAAGTATTTTGACTAAAGCATTGCCCCTCTAAATGAGTCTGAAAAAAAAAATGTTCCAAGTCTCTTAGATTCCAAGATCCGCCTAAAGAGGGAGAAGGGGGGCGGGGGGGGACTTTGAAAAATGATTTTTACTTTACCGAGCCTCCTCTATACGAATCCGTAAAAAACAAAAAATACGGGTCTCGTAGTTTCCGAGATACTATAGGGGGGGGGGGGAGAAGGGGGGGAAAAGGGGAGGTTTGGCACTTTTCCCGTAGGTTTGAGAGTTACTTGTTTACGAATCTGTCAAAATATACCCACCTCCCCATCCACCATCTGGGAGAACAATTATGTCAATGAGTGAGTGAGTCAGTCAGTCAGTGAGTGGTAATTTAGCTTTATATAATATAACTAGTATTTGCGTGTTGCGCGAGGTGCAAGCACCTCGCGTGCTTGTAAAAAAAAAAAAAGGGTGGGGGGAGATGGGGGGGGGCATTGCACAAGTATTTCGACTAAAGCATTGCCCCTCTAAATGAATCTGAAAAAAAAAAATGTTCCAAGTCTCTTAGATTCCGAGATCCGCCTAAAGGGGGGGAGAAGGGGGGCGCGGGGGGGACTTTGAAAAATGGTTTTTACTTTATGTCTATGTGTGTGTTTATGTGTGTATATATGTCAATGAGTGAGTCAGTCAGTGAGTGGTAATTTAGCTTTATATAGTATAACTAGTATTTGCGTGTTGCGCGAGGTGCAAGCACCTCGCGTGATTGTGAAAAAAAAAAAAATGGGTGGCGGGGGTGATGGGGGGGTTTAGTATTTGCGTGTTGCGCGAGGTGCAAGCACCTAGCGTGCTTGTGAAAAAAAAAAAATTGGGGGGGGCGGGGGTGATGGGGGGGAGGGTTTAGTATTTGCGCTTTGCGCGAGGTGCAAGCACCTCGCGTGCTTGTGAAAAAAAAAAAGTGGAGAGGGCGGGGGTGATGGGGGGGGTTTAGTATTTGCGTGTTGCGCGAGGTGCAAGCACCTCGCGGGCTTGTGAAAAAAGAAAGAGGGGGGGGGGGGTGATGGGGGGGAAAGTTGCACAAGTATTTCGACTAAAGCATTGCCCCTCTATATGAATTTGAAAAAAAAAATGTTCCAAGTCTCTTAGTTTCCGAGATCCGCCTAAGGGGGGTGAGAAGGGGGGCAAGGGGGGCGACTTCGAAAAATGGTTTTTACTTTACAGAGCCTCCTCTATAAGAATCCGTAAAAAGAAAAAAATACGGGTCTCGTAGTATCCGAGATACGATAGGAAGGGGGGAGAAGGGGGGGAAAAGGGGAAGTTTGGCACTTTTCCCGTAGGTTTGAGAGTTACTTGTTTACGAATCTGTCAAAATATACCCACCTCCCCATCCACCATCTGGGAGAACAATTATGTCAATGAGTGAGTCAGTCAGTGAGTGGTAATTTAGCTTTATATAGTATAACTAGTATTTGCGTGTTGCGCGAGGTGCAAGCACCTCGCGTGCTTGTGAAAAAAAAAAAAAATGGGTGGCGGGGGTGATGGGGGGGTTTAGTATTTGCATGTTGCGCGAGGTGCAAGCACCTCGCGTGCTTGTGAAAAAAACTAAAGCATTGCCCCTCTAAATCAAGTATTTGCGTGTTAGGCGAGGTGCAAGCACCTCGCGTGCTTGTAAGAAAAAAAAAAAAAAAAAAAATGGGGGGGGTTGCAGAAGTATTTCGACTAAAGCATTGCCCTTCTAAATGAATCTGAAAAAAAAAATTTTCCAAGTCTCTTAATTTCCGAGATCCGCCTAAAGGGGGGGAGAAGGGGAGCGGGGGGGGGGACTTAGAAAAATGATTTTTACTTTACCGAGCCTCCTCTATACGAATCCGTAAAAAGAAAAAAATACGGGTCTCGTAGTTTCCGAGATACTATAGGGGGGGGGTGAGAAGGGGGGGGAAAAGGGGAGGTTTGGCACTTTTCCCGTAGGTTTGAGAGTTACTTGTTTACGAATCTGTCAAAATATACCCACCTCCCCATCCACCATCTGGGAGAACAATTATGTCAATGAGTCAGTCAGTCAGTGAGTGAGTGAGTGAGTGGTAATTTAGCTTTATATAATATAACTAGTATTTGCGTGTTGCGCGAGGTGCAAGCACCTCGCGTGCTTGTGAAAAAAACTAAAGCATTATCCCTCTAAATCAAGTATTTGCGTGTTGCGCGAGGTGCAAGCACCTCGCGTGCTTGTAAAAAAAAAAAAAGGGGGGGGGGAGATGGGGGGGGGGCGTTGCACAAGTATTTCGACTAAAGCATTGCCCCTCTAAATGAATCTGAAAAAAAAAAATGTTCCAAGTCTCTTAGATTCCGAGATCCGCCTAAAGGGGGGGAGAAGGGGGGCGCGGGGGGGACTTTGAAAAATGGTTTTTACTTTACCGAGCCTCCTCTATACGAATCCGTAAAAAACAAAAAATACGGGTCTCGTAGTTTCCGAGATACTATAGGGGGGGGGGGGGGGGAGAAGGGGGGGAAAAGGGGAGGTTTGGCACTTTTCCCGTAGGTTTCAGAGTAACTTGTTTACGAATCTGTCAAAATATACCCACCTCCCCATCCACCATCTGGGAGAACAATTATGTCAATGAGTCAGTCAGTCAGTGACTGAGTGAGTGAGTGGTAATTTAGCTTTATATAATATAACTAGTATTTGCGTGTTGCGCGAGGTGCAAGCACCTCGCGTGCTTGTGAAAAAAAAAGGGCATGGGGGAGATGGGGGGGTTTAGTATTTGCGTGTAGCGCGAGGTGCAAGCACCTCGCGTGCTTGTGAAAAAAAAAAAGTATTTGCGTGTTGCGCGAGGTGCAAGCACCTCGCGTGCTTGTGAAAAAAACTAAAGCATTGCCCCTCTAAATCAAGTATTTGCGTGTTGCGCGAGGTGCAAGCACCTCGCGTGCTTGTGAAAAAAAAAAAAAAAAAGGGGGGGTGATGGGGGGTTTAGTATTTGCGTGTTGCGCGAGGTGCAAGCACCTCGCGAGCTTGTGAAAAAAAAAAAAAAAAAGAGGGGGGGGGTGATGGGGGGGGGGTTGCACAAGTATTTCGACTAAAGCACTGCCCCTCTAAATGAATCTGAAAAAAAAATGTTCCAAGTCTCTTAGATTCCGAGATCCGCCTACAGGGGGGGAGAAAGGGGGCGGGGGGGGGACTTTGAAAAATGGTTTTTACTTTACCGAGCCTCCTCTATACGAATCCGTAAAAAACAAAAAATACGGTTCTCGTAGTTTCCGAGATACCATAGGGAGGGGGGAGAAGGGGGGTGAAAAGGGGAGGTTTGGCACTTTTCCCGTAGGTTTGAGAGTTACTTGTTTACGAATCTGTCAAAATATACCCACCTCCCCATCCACCATCTGGGAGAACAATTATGTCAATGAGTCAGTGAGTGAGTGAGTGGTAATTTAGCTTTATATAGTATAACTAGTATTTGCGTGTTGCGCGAGGTGCAAGCACCTCGCGTGCTTGTGAAAAAAAAAATGGGGGGCGGGGGTGATGGGGGGGTTTAGTATTAGCATGTTGCGCGAGGTGCAAGCACCTCGCGTGCTTGTGAAAAAAACTAAAGCATTGCCCCTCTAAATCAAGTATTTGCGTGTTGCGCGAGGTGCAAGCACCTCGCGTGCTTGTGAAAAAAAAAGGGCATGGGGGAGATGGGGGGGTTTAGTATTTGCGTGTTGCGCGAGGTGCAAGCACCTCGCGTGCTTGTGAAAAAAAAAAAAAAGGGGGGGGGGATGGGGGGGGGTTGCAGAAGTATTTTGACTAAAGCATTGCCCCTCTAAATGAGTCTGAAAAAAAAAATGTTCCAAGTCTCTTAGATTCCAAGATCCGCCTAAAGAGGGAGAAGGGGGGCGGGGGGGGGACTTTGAAAAATGATTTTTACTTTACCGAGCCTCCTCTATACGAATCCGCAAAAAACAAAAAATACGGGTCTCGTAGTTTCCGAGATACTATAGGGGGGGGGGGGGGGGGGGAAGGGGGAGAAGAGGGGGAAAAGGGGAGGTTTGGCACTTTTCCCGTAGGTTTGAGAGTTACTTGTTTACGAATCTGTCAAAATATACCCACCTCCCCATCCACCATCTGGGAGAACAATTATGTCAATGAGTGAGTGAGTCAGTCAGTCAGTGAGTGGTAATTTAGCTTTATATAATATAACTAGTATTTGCGTGTTGCGCGAGGTGCAAGCACCTCGCGTGCTGGTGAAAAAAACTACAGCATTGCCCCTCTAAATCAAGTATTTGCGTGTTGCGCGAGGTGCAAGCACCTAGCGTGCTTGTGAAAAAAAAAAAATTGGGGGGGGCGGGGGTGATGGGGGGGAGGGTTTAGTATTTGCGCTTTGCGCGAGGTGCAAGCACCTCGCGTGCTTGTGAAAAAAAAAAAGTGGAGAGGGCGGGGGTGATGGGGGGGGTTTAGTATTTGCGTGTTGCGCGAGGTGCAAGCACCTCGCGGGCTTGTGAAAAAAGAAAGAGGGGGGGGGGGGGGTGATGGGGGGGGAAGTTGCACAAATATTTCGACTAAAGCATTGCCCCTCTATATGAATTTGAAAAAAAAAATGTTCCAAGTCTCTTAGTTTCCGAGATCCGCCTAAGGGGGGTGAGAAGGGGGGCAAGGGGGGCGACTTCGAAAAATGGTTTTTACTTTACAGAGCCTCCTCTATACGAATCCGTAAAAAGAAAAAAATACGGGTCTCGTAGTTTCCGAGATACGATAGGAAGGGGGGAGAAGGGGGGGAAAAGGGGAAGTTTGGCACTTTTCCCGTAGGTTTGAGAGTTACTTGTTTACGAATCTGTCAAAATATACCCACCTCCCCATCCACCATCTGGGAGAACAATTATGTCAATGAGTGAGTCAGTCAGTGAGTGGTAATTTAGCTTTATATAGTATAACTAGTATTTGCGTGTTGCGCGAGGTGCAAGCACGTCGCGTGATTGAGAAAAAAAAAAAAAAATGGGTGGCGGGGGTGATGGGGGGGTTTAGTATTTGCATGTTGCGCGAGGTGCAAGCACCTCGCGTGCTTGTGAAAAAAACTAAAGCATTGCCCCTCTAAATCAAGTATTTGCGTGTTGCGCGAGGTGCAAGCACCTCGCGTGCTTGTGAAAAAAAAAAGGGCATGGGGGAGATGGGGGGGTTTAGTATTTGCGTGTAGCGCGAGGTGCAAGCACCTCGCGTGCTTGTGAAAAAAAAAAAAGGGGGGGGGGGGATGGGGGGGGTTGCAGAAGTATTTTGACTAAAGCATTGCCCCTCTAAATGAGTCTGAAAAAAAAAATGTTCCAAGTCTCTTAGATTCCAAGATCCGCCTAAAGAGGGAGAAGGGGGGCGGGGGGGGGACTTTGAAAAATGGTTTTTACTTTACCGAGCCTCCTCTATACGAATCCGTAAAAAACAAAAAATACGGGTCTCGTAGTTTCCGAGATACTATAGGGGGGGGGGGGGAGAAGGGGGGGAAAAGGGGAGGTTTGGCACTTTTCCCGTAGGTTTGAGAGTTACTTGTTTACGAATCTGTCAAAATATACCCACCTCCCCATCCACCATCTGGGAGAACAATTATGTCAATGAGTGAGTGAGTCAGTCAGTCAGTGAGTGGTAATTTTGCTTTATATAATATAACTAGTATTTGCGTGTTGCGCGAGGTGCAAGCACCTCGCGTGCTGGTGAAAAAAACTACAGCATTGCCCCTCTAAATCAAGTATTTGCGTGTTGCGCGAGGTGCAAGCACCTAGCGTGCTTGTGAAAAAAAAAAATTGGGGGGGGCGGGGGTGATGGGGGGGAGGGTTTAGTATTTGCGCTTTGCGCGAGGTGCAAGCACCTCGCGTGCTTGTGAAAAAAAAAAAGTGGAGAGGGCGGGGGTGATGGGGGGGGTTTAGTATTTGCGTGTTGCGCGAGGTGCAAGCACCTCGCGGGCTTGTGAAAAAAGAAAGAGGGGGGGGGGGTGATGGGGGGGAAAGTTGCACAAGTATTTCGACTAAAGCATTGCCCCTCTATATGAATTTGAAAAAAAAAATGTTCCAAGTCTCTTAGTTTCCGAGATCCGCCTAAGGGGGGTGAGAAGGGGGGCAAGGGGGGCGACTTCGAAAAATGGTTTTTACTTTACAGAGCCTCCTCTATACGAATCCGTAAAAAGAAAAAAATACGGGTCTCGTAGTATCCGAGATACGATAGGAAGGGGGGAGAAGGGGGGGAAAAGGGGAAGTTTGGCACTTTTCCCGTAGGTTTGAGAGTTACTTGTTTACGAATCTGTCAAAATATACCCACCTCCCCATCCACCATCTGGGAGAACAATTATGTCAATGAGTGAGTCAGTCAGTGAGTGGTAATTTAGCTTTATATAGTATAACTAGTATTTGCGTGTTGCGCGAGGTGCAAGCACCTCGCGTGCTTGTGAAAAAAAAAAAATGGGTGGCGGGGGTGATGGGGGGGTTTAGTATTTGCATGTTGCGCGAGGTGCAAGCACCTCGCGTGCTTGTGAAAAAAACTAAAGCATTGCCCCTCTAAATCAAGTATTTGCGTGTTAGGCGAGGTGCAAGCACCTCGCGTGCTTGTAAGAAAAAAAAAAAAAAAAAATGGGGGGGGTTGCAGAAGTATTTCGACTAAAGCATTGCCCTTCTAAATGAATCTGAAAAAAAAAATTTTCCAAGTCTCTTAATTTCCGAGATCCGCCTAAAGGGGGGGAGAAGGGGAGCGGGGGGGGGGACTTAGAAAAATGATTTTTACTTTACCGAGCCTCCTCTATACGAATCCGTAAAAAGAAAAAAATACGGGTCTCGTAGTTTCCGAGATACTATAGGGGGGGGGAGAAGGGGGGGGAAAAGGGGAGGTTTGGCACTTTTCCCGTAGGTTTGAGAGTTACTTGTTTACGAATCTGTCAAAATATACCCACCTCCCCATCCACCATCTGGGAGAACAATTATGTCAATGAGTCAGTCAGTCAGTGAGTGAGTGAGTGAGTGGTAATTTAGCTTTATATAATATAACTAGTATTTGCGTGTTGCGCGAGGTGCAAGCACCTCGAAAAAAAAAAGAGGGGGGGGGTGATGGGGGGGGGGTTGCACAAGTATTTCGACTAAAGCATTGCCCCTCTATATGGATTTGAAAAAAAAAATGTTCCAAGTCTCTTAGTTTCCGAGATCCGCCTAAGGGGGGTGAGAAGGGGGGCAAGGGGGGCGACTTCGAAAAATGGTTTTTACTTTACAGAGCCTCCTCTATACAAATCCGTAAAAAGAAAAAAATACGGGTCTCGTAGTTTCCGAGATACGATAGGAAGGGGGGAGAAGGGGGGGAAAAGGGGAAGTTTGGCACTTTTCCCGTAGGTTTGAGAGTTACTTGTTTACGAATCTGTCAAAATATACCCACCTCCCCATCCACCATCTGGGAGAACAATTATGTCAATGAGTGAGTCAGTCAGTGAGTGGTAATTTAGCTTTATATAGTATAACTAGTATTTGCGTGTTGCGCGAGGTGCAAGCACCTCGCGTGCTTGTGAAAAAAAAAAAATGGGTGGCGGGGGTGATGGAGGGGTTTAGTATTAGCATGTTGCGCGAGGTGCAAGCACCTCGCGTGCTTGTGAAAAAAACTAAAGCATTGCCCTTCTAAATCAAGTATTTGCGTGTTAGGCGAGGTGCAAGCACCTCGCGTGCTTGTAAGAAAAAAAAAAAAAAAAAATGGGGGGGGTTGCAGAAGTATTTCGACTAAAGCATTGCCCTTCTAAATGAATCTGAAAAAAAAAATTTTCCAAGTCTCTTAATTTCCGAGATCCGCCTAAAGGGGGGGAGAAGGGGAGCGGGGGGGGGGACTTAGAAAAATGATTTTTACTTTACCGAGCCTCCTCTATACGAATCCGTAAAAAGAAAAAAATACGGGTCTCGTAGTTTCCGAGATACTATAGGGGGGGGGGAGAAGGGGGGGAAAAGGGGAGGTTTGGCACTTTTCCCGTAGGTTTGAGAGTTACTTGTTTACGAATCTGTCAAAATATACCCACCTCCCCATCCACCATCTGGGAGAACAATTATGTCAATGAGTCAGTCAGTCAGTGAGTGAGTGAGTGAGTGGTAATTTAGCTTTATATAATATAACTAGTATTTGCGTGTTGCGCGAGGTGCAAGCACCTCGAAAAAAAAAAGAGGGGGGGGGTGATGGGGGGGGGGTTGCACAAGTATTTCGACTAAAGCACTGCCCCTCTAAATGAATCTGAAAAAAAAAATGTTCCAAGTCTCTTAGATTCCGAGATCCGCCTTAAGGGAGGGAGAAAGGGGGCGGGGGGGGGACTTTGAAAAATGGTTTTTACTTTACCGAGCCTCCTCTATACGAATCCGTAAAAAACAAAAAATACGGTTCTCGTAGTTTCCGAGATACGATAGGGAGGGGGGAGAAGGGGGGTGAAAAGGGGAGGTTTGGCACTTTTCCCGTAGGTTTGAGAGTTACTTGTTTACGAATCTGTCAAAATATACCCACCTCCCCATCCACCATCTGGGAGAACAATTATGTCAATGAGTCAGTGAGTGAGTGAGTGGTAATTTAGCTTTATATAGTATAACTAGTATTTGCGTGTTGCGCGAGGTGCAAGCACCTCGCGTGCTTGTGAATAAAAAATTAAAAAAAAAGGGGGGAGGGGTGATGGGGGGAGATGGGGGGGGTTAGTATTTGCGTGTTGCGCGAGGTGCAAGCACCTCGCGTGCTTGTGAAAAAAAAAAAGTATTTGCGTGTTGCGCGAGGTGCAAGCACCTCGCGTGCTTGTGAAAGAAACTAAAGCATTGCCCCTCTAAATCAAGTATTTGGGTGTTGCGCGAGGTGCAAGCACCTCGCGTGCTTGTGAAAAAAAAAAAAAAAAAGGGGGGGTGATGGGGGGTTTAGTATTTGCGTGTTGAGCGAGGTGCAAGCACCTCGCGAGCTTGTGAAAAAAAAAAAAAAAAGAGGGGGGGGGGGGGTGATGGGGGGGGGTTGCACAAGTATTTCGACTAAAGCACTGCCCCTCTAAATGAATCTGAAAAAAAAAATGTTCCAAGTCTCTTAGATTCCGAGATCCGCCTAAAGGGGGGGAGAAGGGGGCGGGGGGGGGACTTTGAAAAATGGTTTTTACTTTACCGAGCCTCCTCTATACGAATCCGTAAAAAACAAAAAATACGGTTCTCGTAGTTTCCGAGATACGATAGGGAGGGGGGAGAAGGGGGGTGAAAAGGGGAGGTTTGGCACTTTTCCCGTAGGTTTGAGAGTTACTTGTTTACGAATCTGTAAAAATATATATGGTATAAATCAGAAAGTGTAAGAGTTACATCAGGTATTCCGCAAGGTTCCATATTAGGTCCGCTTCTTTTCATCATATTTATAAATGACATAAATATATGCTTCAAACATACAAGGTTTCTTTTGTATGCAGATGATTTAAAAGTATATAAAAATATCAAGAGCATTGAAGACTGCATCAGATTTCAAGATGATCTTAACAGACTTACAGAATATTGTGAACTTAATAAACTAAGCCTCAGCATTTCTAAATGTCATACCATAACCTTTACCAAAAACAGAAACATTGTGAAATATAATTATTCCCTGTGCGATAATACTTTAACAAGAGTTACAAATGTAAAAGACCTAGGCATATTATTCGATGATAAACTGCATATGGACCTACACATTGAAAATATTATTATAAAAGCATTTCAAATGTTCCGCTTTGTAATGAGAGCTGCCTCTGATTTTGTACGACCCTCAACCTATATTATTCTATATAATACTCTCATTCGCTCTCAACTTGAATATGCCTGTTTAATATGGGATCCTTTATATAACAAGTACAAACAGGCTATAGAGAAAGTCCAAAAGAAGTTTTTGCGTGCAGTGCACTACAAATTTCATCATACCCGATCATCTTACCAACACTTATTAGTTCTATACAAACAGCTTTCTCTTGAGGAAAGACGAGTGCTTCTTCAGACAATGACACTCCATGATTTAATACATAATAAACTAGACTGTATTGATTTAAATAAAATGATAAAACTTGCAGTACCCAGGTCGGTTCACCGACGTGGAGTGCGCGACTACCCGCTCTTTGCCACAGACTCGTACCGGACGAATGCCGGTGCGCGCGTTCCACTCACACGTCTTGTAGAGTTGTATAATAAAAATTTCTTGGAGATTGATATATTTGTGTTATCAAAAACATTATATAAGAAGCAGATAATAAAGAAAATTAAAACTAACACTAATTAAACATAATCATTTTCAATAAGTACTTAGTTTAGTATTAAGTTAATTATGAGTTACTTCATTGTTAGTGTCACGTCCACCGCATAGCAATGTAAATAGTAATCTGTGGAAAATGTAGTAGTTATTACATTTAATAATTTATTTGTTAAAATGTACTCTATTAAGCATATATAATGTAATATCGTTTGTTTTCCCCAATAAAGTAAAATAAAATAAAAAAATATACCCACCTCCCCATCCACCATCTGGGAGAACAATTATGTCAATGAGTCAGTGAGTGAGTGAGTGGTAATTTAGCTTTATATAGTATAACTAGTATTTGCGTGTTGCGCGAGGTGCAAGCACCTCGCGTGCTTTTAAAAAAAACTAAAGCATTGCCCCTCTAAATCAAGTATTTGCGTGTTGCGCGAGGTGCAAGCACCTCGCGTGCTTGTGAAAAAAAAAAAAAAGGGGGGGTGATGGGGGGTTTAGTATTTGCGTGTTGCGCGAGGTGCAAGCACCTCGCGAGCTTGTGAAAAAAAAAAAAAAAAGAGGGGGGGGTGTGATGGGGGGGGGGGTTGCACAAGTATTTCGACTAAAGCACTGCCCCTCTAAATGAATCTGAAAAAAAAAATGTTCCAAGTCTCTTAGATTCCGAGATCCGCCTAAAGGGGGGGAGAAGGGGGGCGGGGGGGGGACTTTGAAAAATGGTTTTTACTTTACCGAGCCTCCTCTATACGAATCCGTAAAAAACAAAAAATACGGTTCTCGTAGTTTCCGAGATACGATAGGGAGGGGGGAGAAGGGGGGTGAAAAGGGGAGGTTTGGCACTTTTCCCGTAGGTTTGAGAGTTACTTGTTTACGAATCTGTCAAAATATATATGGTATAAATCAGAAAGTGTAAGAGTTACATCAGGTATTCCGCAAGGTTCCATATTAGGTCCGCTTCTTTTCATCATATTTATAAATGACATAAATATATGCTTCAAACATACAAGGTTTCTTTTGTATGCAGATGATTTAAAAGTATATAAAAATATCAAGAGCATTGAAGACTGCATCAGATTTCAAGATGATCTTAACAGACTTACAGAATATTGTGAACTTAATAAACTAAGCCTCAGCATTTCTAAATGTCATACCATAACCTTTACCAAAAACAGAAACATTGTGAAATATAATTATTCCCTGTGCGATAATACTTTAACAAGAGTTACAAATGTAAAAGACCTAGGCATATTATTCGATGATAAACTGCATATGGACCTACACATTGAAAATATTATTATAAAAGCATTTCAAATGTTCCGCTTTGTAATGAGAGCTGCCTCTGATTTTGTACGACCCTCAACCTATATTATTCTATATAATACTCTCATTCGCTCTCAACTTGAATATGCCTGTTTAATATGGGATCCTTTATATAACAAGTACAAACAGGCTATAGAGAAAGTCCAAAAGAAGTTTTTGCGTGCAGTGCACTACAAATTTCATCATACCCGATCATCTTACCAACACTTATTAGTTCTATACAAACAGCTTTCTCTTGAGGAAAGACGAGTGCTTCTTCAGACAATGACACTCCATGATTTAATACATAATAAACTAGACTGTATTGATTTAAATAAAATGATAAAACTTGCAGTACCCAGGTCGGTTCACCGACGTGGAGTGCGCGACTACCCGCTCTTTGCCACAGACTCGTACCGGACGAATGCCGGTGCGCGCGTTCCACTCACACGTCTTGTAGAGGTGTATAATAAAAATTTCTTGGAGATTGATATATTTGTGTTATCAAAAACATTATATAAGAAGCAGATAATAAAGAAAATTAAAACTAACACTAATTAAAACATAATCATTTTCAATAAGTACTTAGTTTAGTATTAAGTTAATTATGAGTTACTTCATTGTTAGTGTCACGTCCACCGCATAGCAATGTAAATAGTAATCTGTGGAAAATGTAGTAGTTATTACATTTAATAATTTATTTGTTAAAATGTACTCTATTAAGCATATATAATGTAATATCGTTTGTTTTCCCCAATAAAGTAAAATAAAATAAAAAAATATACCCACCTCCCCATCCACCATCTGGGAGAACAATTATGTCAATGAGTCAGTGAGTGAGTGAGTGGTAATTTAGCTTTATATAGTATAACTAGTATTTGCGTGTTGCGCGAGGTGCAAGCACCTCGCGTGCTTTTAAAAAAAACTAAAGCATTGCCCCTCTAAATCAAGTATTTGCGTGTTGCGCGAGGTGCAAGCACCTCGCGTGCTTGTGAATAAAAAAAAAAAGGGGCGGGTGTGATGGGGGGGTTTAGTATTTGAGTGTTGCGCGAGGTGCAAGCACCACGCGAGCTTGTGAAAAAAAAAAAAAAAAGAGGGGGGGGGGGGTGATGGGGGGGGGTTGCACAAGTATTTCGACTAAAGCATTGCCCCTCTAAATGAATTTGAAAAAAAAAATGTTCCAAGTCTCTTAGATTCCGAGATCCGCCTAAAGGGGGGGAGAAGGGGGGCGGGGGGGGGGGACTTTGAAAAATGGTTTTTACTTTACCGAGCCTCCTCTATACGAATCCGTAAAAAACAAAAAATACCGGTCTCGTAGTTTCCGAGATACGATAGGGAGGGGGGAGAAGGGGGGTGAAAAGGGGCGGTTTGGCACTTTTCCCGTAGGTTTGAGAGTTACTTGTTTACGAATCTGTCAAAATATACCCACCTCCCCATCCACCATCTGGGAGAACAATTATGTCAGTGAGTGAGTGGTAATTTAGCTTTATATAATATAATGTGTGGCTACTTCATTATGGATGAAGTTAACGAAGAGAATTTTTGACGAAGAGATACTTCCTGTATATGGAGTATATTGAACCACTTGTGGCTAAATAATAACACCTACCCGGGTCAATCTTCAAGGTTTAAAATGGTTGGCGGGGTCGGTCCGTGGATTGGTGACCATCTTATTTTGTTTTTTTTTTTTCTGGGTGGGAAAATCATCGAATGACTTCTCTCAATCTGGGTGTAGCGGAAGGGAGTGTCAGACTTCTACTGATTAAAAACCCACCCTGTTCCTTCAGCTGCCCTAAGTTCCGGGATTGCGGTATCTCGGTAGAACATTCACGCAACCCTGAGATTTTTCCGTATCTTGGAAAGCACGTCAAGTCGCTGGACGTGGCTGACATTTGCACACCTTTGACACCAGTCTTGCGAAGGGCTATCATGCTACCCAGCTATACCCAGCTAGTTTTCTATCGGTTACATTTCGGGGAGTGTGCTATAGAATTACACAATCTAATTCCGCCAAGCCCGTTCCATCATCGGACTACAAGACAAACGGCGATGCGCCATCGCTATTTGGTGGACTCATACGCACTAAACGTTTTTATAATAATATATATTTATTTATTTATTTTATTATTTATGTACACACAGTAAAATACAATAGGACAACATAATTATAATATTTGAGTACAAGGGTACTTCTTATTTCTTAAGAAATTTCTTCCAGCAGACCTGCGAAAGGAGAAGTGAAAAAGAAATGTAGACAACAGTGTGTGAGAACAAGAAGAGAAATGAAAATTAATATGTGAAGTCTAAAACTAAAATATTAAATATACCTACACATACTTATAATGCAATAAAAATAACATATACTTCAATAAATACATAATGTTATAATATATAAACATATAAATATATACATAAATAATTAACACAGTTAAGAGGAAAGGTAATGCTCTTTTAAACGACATTTGAATAAAGATATAGTTTTTAAATCACGAATGCTAGGCGGAAGTGAGTTCCACAATCTTACAGCATGGACAGAGAAGGAATAAGAGTAGTAGCTAGTTTTATGAGGATGAGATTTAAGGAGGGATCTAAGGTGTGATCTACACGGTACGTCGCTAGAACGAGCGTAAGAAAAACGCTCACGCAGGTAGGAAGGGTAAGACGGGTTGTGTAAGATGTTGAAGAGGAGACACAAAATCCTAGTGTTCCTGCGAAGATGGATTGGGAGCCACTTGAGTTCCTTGCGAAGGTGAGAAACATGGTCATACTTTCGAAGACCGAAAACAAAGCGAATGCACAGATTTTGCAAGCGCTCAAGCTTGTTTAATAGCTCCTCGGTAGCATCCAAATAGCAGGCATCGGCATAATCTATAATCGGCTGAATAAGTGTTTGTGCCGAAGAAACTTTAGTCTTTAAGGGCAGAAGACTTTGAAGGCATTTCAGCGAATGAAAGGAGAAATTTACCTTTCGGCTGACCTCATTGACCTGAGCACGCCACGACAGATTGGAGTCAATAACCACACCCAGATCTTTAGCGGTTTCGGTATAGTCAATGTGAACACTGTCGAGATATAAAGGCATCAGAGATGCAACAACAGTCGCACTGCGAACGAATCTGCTGCCAATGATCATGGCTTGGGATTTAGTCGGGTTAATTTGCAAACCAAATGACTTAGCCCAAACGCTGATGCAAGCCAGGTCATGATTCATTGCAGCAATTGCAGAACCCGCGTCAAATACAGTAAAATGACGGTAAAGCTGCAAGTCATCTGCGTAGAGATGAAAACTAGAGGAGATTACTCTGGTAACAAAGTTTATGAAAATTGAAAAAAGAAGAGGAGAGAGAATGCTACCCTGAGGAACACCCTCAGTGAGGCTACACCAATCAGAGAAGGACTCCTCCAGGCGAACACACTGAGAGCGTCCCCGAAGATAAGATCCAAACCAGGCTAAAGTGGAAGGAGAGAAATTGATAGATTTGAGGATACAAAGTAAAATGTCGAAATCCACTGAGTTGAATGCGCTACTGAAGTCCAGCAATACAAGAACAGTAAGGGACTTATTCCCCATTGCCCAGCGGATGTCATCAGTCACTTTTAAAAGCGCGGTTACAGTACTGTGACCCGAGCGAAAGCCGGATTGAAAAGGGGATATTATCGAGTTTGACGCCAAAAAAAATGATAATTGTCTATGAACTATGTGCTCAAAAACTTAGAGAAAAGGGAGGATAGAAATAGGTCTAAAGTGGGTTAATAAAGTAGGATTGTTAGTTTTAGGTAAAGGTATTATGTGAGCCTGTTTCCAAACATACGGAAAAGAGCAAGAGGAAAATGAGTGGTTGAAGATGTGAGTGAGAACAGAAAGTAAAGAGGAAAGGATAAGAGTTATCATTCTTGAACACAACTTATCATTACCGACTGCTGAAGAAGTAATCGCAAGAATAGACTTCTTAACGTCATCCTCAGTAACATCGCTAAACTTAAAGAGAGGACAAAGTGGTAACGGCAACCTAGAAAGACTCTCTAGTGTCGCAGCTTTAACAGACGGATCAAGAGAAAAGGGAAGGAAAGAGAAATGCTTATTTAGATCATTGAGGTTGACATCCTTACACTGGTTGGTAGGTGACTTACCTATGCCTACAGACTTGAGAAATTTCCATACATCGGAAGAACTGCGATTATTGAGTTGGTCGTGAAAATAGCGTCTCTTAGCATCTTGACACAGATGACTGCAGCGATTACGTAACGATTTGTAATAAGAGAGATTCAGTTCTGAAGGTCTGCGCTTATATCTGCTCTTAGCTTTATCCCTGCGAGCCATAATCTCCTTAATTTGTTGCGTTATCCATGGTGCAGGGTTATGTCTAACTTTGACACGTCTGATAGGGGCATGCTGATCATATAAGTCGAGAATGGTTGCGTTAAAACAATTCACCTTATCGTTGATGTCATCGTTCTCAACCAGAGGGGTCCAGTCAAGATCGCCGGCATCACGCCGCAAAGCCTCCAGATCTATGCCCTTGTAGTTGCGGAGATATAAAAGCTGGGGCTTACGCTTGGGAACACGAATACGATACGAAAGATAAATGAGATCGTGGTAAGAAAAAGTAGCCGTAAGTTGGCCATGGTAAGAAACATTACTAGGTGAGGAGACAATCATAAGATCTAGAAAAGAGGGTGTACAATTAGAAAAATAGTGAGTTGCAGAAAGAGGCAAAACTTGCAGATTGAAAGAAGACAAGAGTGAAAGGAGTTTAAGGGAGCGAGAATCATTTTTAATTAAGCAAGTATTAAAATCACCCATCAAAATGACATGCTCATACATGGGGCAAAGATCACTGAGAGTGGAGTCGAGAGAATTGAAGTAGTCTATGTGAAGATTAGGACTGTAGAGCACTGCAAGTAAAACCTTTGTGTGATGAACAGTAATTTCAAGAAACAAGTATTCAGCCGACTCAGAATACCGTGATGGAGATGAACTGACCACCCTGTAGGGTATATCAGCACGCAGGTATATAGCAACACCTCCTCCACCTTTGTCAGTCCTATCATTGCGGATCAAGACGAAGCCGGGGAGCGAGTACTGAGTAGAGAGGAGAGATGGTTTCAAAAATGATTCCGATATCAAGAGTGCATCCAAGTATATATAAGTATATATAAGTGTATATGTTTATTTCTCTCCACAATATTTACAATACATCATATAGATTTGTATATTAACAGCTTTATTATTGTGGGAGACTGGTGCCTAAACTAAGCTGTAAGCCTGTATTTAACCTTTTAACATTAAGTATTGAAAACAGATAGTTGAACCTGAACATCATTAAATGTTTGTTAGTAAATGTGTATGTATAAAAGTGTGTGAGTGTGTGTGCGTGTGTTGTGTATGGGAGTGTGTGTGTTTTTGTGGGTGTGGTGTTAGTAAGTGTTTTGGGTGTGATAACAGTGGGTTTGTGTGTATGACTGCATTTTTACCATATATTTACAAGATTACACTATGGTAGCATTGGTAGCGAATAGGTTTTCGATGTCATCATAATTTAATCTTTGTAGAAAGGATGTTATTTTCTTTTTACAAATGATCTTAGTAAGATTTAGTATCGGTAGCATTCTATTTATTTTAACCGACTTCAAAAAAAGGAGGTTCTCAATTCGTCTTGAACTTTTTTTTTATGTATGTTACCTCATAACTCGGAGATGGCTGGACCGATTTGAAAAATTCTTTTTGCGTTTGAAAGGGTATACTTTCTAGTTGGTCCCATTGTTACGAAATCAGGATCTCATGATGGAATACTGGAGAAATCGAGGGAACTCTTCAAATATTATAGGCACACAGGCGTTTTGGGTATTTCTTATAGTACCTTGAGCAGTTGCTTTTGAAAAGTACCATTTAGGGAAGTTGAACTGATGATGAAGACCACAGATGGCCACTGAAACTACTCAATAATAAGTATTTCGTGGATTGCGATTCGATTACTTGAGTACGGATGTTAAACACTTTATGCTCGTCGCAATATGTACGAGTATGGTGATGTAGAGCTGATGGTCAAGTACCAGGAGAACTCCTCAAAAATTAACGGCTGTGCATCGGGAAAAGCAATATTTTGTAAAAGGTGATAAGTTGTTGACATTATGGCTTTTGTAACTAGATAAATTACAAACCGAACCACTAAAAAGCGTGAAAAAAAATTTTTTACAAAAATTAGAACCGACTTCTATATCAAAACACTACAAAGCCAAAAATAACTTTAATTTTGGAAGGCGGTGTGAAAAAAAAAGAAAATCCAAAACCAATAAAACCGACTTCCGAAATTAAAGTTATTTTTGGCTTTGTAGTGTTTTATATGGAAGTCGGTACTATTTCTGTTAAAAAAAATTTTTTCACGCTTTTATTATAAAGAAAACCACCTAGATGGCAGTTTTGGGAATACTTACATTGTGCGTACGGCTAAGGAGTGGAATTCCCTGCCGGAGTCTGTGTTTCCCGATAGCTATAACCTAGGGGTCTTTAAGTCAAGAGTGAATATGTTACTTTTAGATAAGCGTGCTCCATCTTCGACCACATTATCACTTACCATCAGGTGAGATGGTGGTCAAACGCGAACCTATTATCAAAAATTGGCTAAGTGCGAGTCAGACTCGCCCATGAAGGGTTCCGTAGTAACTATAATAATATAATATAATATGTATATTTATTTGACGAATAAAAAAACACCTTAAAAATTTCTTAAAACTAGCTTATTTACATTTTTACAACTACGCTAAATAACTTTGCTTTTCATAGTGTTTTATGAATTACAAAGTTATATTTGCAGTTTTAAAAAATATGCTGTATCTCAATAACTGCTGACCCGATTTCGTTCAAACCAATTTTGGTTGAAAGTTTACATTACGATCTACAGACATATATATTTTTTTAGATTTTTCACTCCATTATTATAGAAGTTAGAGGGGGGACACACACACTTTATGAAAAAGTGGTTTTAGAAACCCTTATATCGTTTTTAAAGACCTGTCTATAGATACCACACACGCAGGTATCATGAAAAAAAAAACATTTTCAGTTCTAGTTCCATGTATGGGGAACCCATTAAAATCGGAAAGCGGTTCACAGAATACATCTACCTACTATGTTTCACATGTATAGTCTTAATAGTTTCGGAATAAAATGGCCGTGACATACGGACGGACGGACGGACGGACAGACAGACAGACAGACGGACAGATATATCGAAACTATAAGGGTTTCTTTTTTTGCCATTCGGCTACGGAACCCTAATAAAAAAAGCTACTAG